>MU827856.1:0-117095 GCA_029204205.1 Desmophyllum pertusum | reverse complement strand
AATTCATTTTCCGTGTTAATCTAGTACTGAATTTAGAGACCATCTAGAACATTGGGGCGTAGCGGACGTGTAGCAGCAGAAAATATCGACCCTATCTGCCTATAGATTGGGCTATCGAATGCTGTATCGTGTGCGGTATGTTATGTTGGAGAAAATAGTCAGAGAGCGTCTATCATTGTCTAGAGTAAAATTTCACTTGATACACCTTAGTGTAAAATTACAATATTTTCTTACCGATCACTGATTCACATTTTTCTCCAGTCCATGTTTTTTTGTAGGAACATGAAAATGTTTTGTTTCTTTTCGTCAGGCACACAGGAACCGCCATTGAGACAACCTGTCATGAGAAATCCCTTAAAAGTACAAATAAGAAAAAATGTCCTGTGAATGTCGTAAAGAAGGAAAACATACATCACACTTTTAACCCTCGGAAGTACATCCAAAGTCACACCCCAATTACCGTACAGAGGAAGGGGGGGGGGGGGTGGGGGTTGGGGTTGGGGTTGATGAATCCTCTCCTATGATTTTCGTTATTATAAGACATATCAAAGTATTGTTTTTTAATTGATAAACACAAACAATATCAAAAGTATGATGATTTTAGTAGATAGCCCTGAGTTTGCTTTACAAGACAAGATATCTATTGTTTGGTTATGACATGAAATGACGTCAAAATGATGTCAATCGACGTCATTAAATCCGCTATTTTGGATTCACTATTTCCTCACGACGACAGAAAAAGCATCATCCAATACAAAAAAATTATTAAACGATAATGAGATGTACTAATACTGCAATGTTGCTTAAGAAAACTAGAACAATTATCATTACAAGGAATAATTACATCTGAAAATTCAAAATTTGGGTCAACCTGCGTGTTAATGCGCGGTTGTCATGGCAACGTAAAAACTGCAGATGGACAGTTGTCGCATAAAAATGTCCGGGAGGGATGAATGAACAGCCAATGAAAGTTTTAGCATCAAAGAGTAAAATCGTCTTCTTAAAATGGTGAAAAAACCTTATGGGCGGCATCTACCAACCTCCTCCCCCCTTATACTTCCGAGTGGTTAAAATCAATTTTAAAAACAGCTGGCTAGGAAGTTTTTTGCAATTGACAGCGCTTATGATGTTTTCCATGACTTATTCCCTCCTTCTTCCTGTCCACCTGTCGAATTTCATTTTCGCTCCTTGACGCATGTACATAAAACTGTGCATTTTTGTTGTTGGATGAAAAATATTAAATATGAACACTTTTAAGAACTATAAACCACTTGCAATGAACATGTTTTATAGCAATATTTTTAACACAACTATAGTTACTAAACGACTACTTGACGCAATTTTAAACAGCTGTTGTTATATCATAATTGTAGAGTTGTTTTTTTCTCATATGCACCTAGCTTCTGTCTTTCCATTCTTGCAAATATTAAATTTAGTTTGTTTTACTCTACATAGAAGCAACGACTTCGATTAAGATGTTCGACAATAAAGCTTAATAGTAAGGATGAAACAAATCACAATTGTATCAGGCATTCTTTATGTAACTGGCTGAAAGTCAACTACTAGTATATGGCGTACATTACCTTTAGAAGCATGGAGAAAGTAACTCCTTGTTGATCATGAAACTTGGTGTTTTCGTCGATGACCCCATGCTTGTTCAGTTCACAAGTACCTTTGCTGTTCTTCTCGGAAGACAGTTTGAAGTTGGTTGAGGTACACCAGGCGTTTCTCAGGCATGAATGGCTGCACGACATTGAACTGGGAGACTCAAACCGTTTGACAACGTGGTCTTTAAGCCGCTTATTTTCCCGCATCTTGAAGAGTGCTGAACGAGAAGATGTGGAATCTTCCTCGGTGGCGAAAGCGGCGATATTTATAATTCCTTGCAGCAGGATGAAGAATAATACAAAGGTGGGATCCATCACCAACAGAAATATGTACGAAATGAAAAGCTTAACCAAACGCTTATCTGTTTATTTCAAGGTGGGGTCTTCCTTATATGTATCGTATTGTGAAATACAGCTTTGTGATTGGTTAATGTTTGTCGGAGCAAAGTCCAGGTTGTCGATCAATAGTGACATTAATTTATGCCAAACACCTTTCAAAAAAAATATATTAATTTATGTTACCACTGTGCGCGATGCAATAAAAATCTGCGACAGAATTGGTGACAGTAAACTTTTTATAAATGTATTTTCCAGTACAATCGTGTCTGATATTTAGTCTTATAGTCGAATCCAGTGATATTTACCGTAAAAGCTATATTTAGCCCCCCCCCCCTCCTCTCTATTAAGCCCCCCTCTCTAATAAGCCCCCCCCCCCCTTCTTGAGGCCTTAAATTAAAAAAGCCCCCCGTGCGCTTAATAGAGCTTTTACGGTAGTCAATTATTTTTGTAGACTAAATGGTTTCTAGCTATAATTTGAGAACACTCTGCAAGTGGTAATAGTAAAAAAGATATGAATGCTCACGCAACACATTTAGCGTTTTTATATGAACATCAGTTTACACATGCCAAGATTACTGCTTATACTGTGTGAGAGTAAATAAACGATTTTATATCCTGCTACTATCCTGCTATTTTATAAGAACATAACATTCCGCAGATGTTTCTCATGATCAACCGATAATGACTTGTTAACCGTTAACTGTAAATTGGCGAGAATTTTTTAAAACCGTCAACCATTAATGGAACTTCTCGTCAAACAGTCTAAGGGCCTCCACAGACAAGAGAGATAGTTGTCGACAACTATTAGTATTCGACAACTAAAATTACTCGACAACTATTAGTGCTCGATAGAGCTTTTCCACACACTTGAGGCCAAAATGATCGATAACTTGTATAACGCGTGACAATTTAGTGAGTACTCGACTCGCGAGTATTCGCGCTAAGATATTTCGGCCCCAAGGTGGCCGTTGTAGAGAGGTTTGACTGTAAATTATGAAGCATTTCCAATGCTTACATTATTAACTGAGAAATAGCTCACTTATATTACTTGAAAACAATTGGTTCTTATCTGAAAACCCCGTTAATACGACCACCCCGTTTTTGGAGTCCCCAATCGTTATTTTACATCTGTAAACTTATTACATATGTAAACTTATTAGTCGTAAAACATCCACTAGATATACACTAAGGTCTGATCATAAAAGTACGTTGGATGTTCCACATGGCAAAATGCTTTCCACCCTTGGAGACAGAGCATTCAGCCGCGCCCAAACTTTGGAACAGTCTGCCAAGCGAAATAAGCCATCTTAAATCTTTAACAGTTTTTAAACGTAATGTTAAGACATTCCTTTTTAAACGTGCTTTTAACTTGTAACTTCTATATTTTAGTTTTTACTTCTAAATATTTATCTACTACAATGTTTGTAAATTTTGAATATATTATCATTTTAAATTTGTTATCTTTTTATTCATGTAAAGCGCATTTACGAAAGATCACATCAAGAGGAGTTAAGCCGAAAACCGTTTGTCGATATCTCAAAATTGGATGATATATAATATTTAGAATTTGAAAAATGCGTAGCCATAAAATGGAGTCCCCTCCTAGTGTAATAGTAATTTTAATTAAAATTAATAGTAATTAGAGTCGTTCTTTTGGTGCCGACAATCCTAGTTATGTTGCAAATTGGATGTCCTGGACGACTAGAACAAGAATAAGAAAAACATCGGAATAAAATTTTTTCCTACCAGTGTTAGTATTACAAAACTCTTTTTTTCACGACGCCATAAAATGTGACGTCATCAATTATTTGATTGCTAATATTATCGTTTTGGAGCTATAAATTAAAAATCTAAAACCATACGATGTTTGGAAACACTAAGCACTCTATTTCACCAAATGATTAGCATTTCTTGAAAAAAAAATTGAAGATAAAATACCGAGGAGATTAATAATAGATTGATTTTAGAGGAAAAATATGGTTGAACACTGAGATTTCAGTAAATTGCCATATCTCAAGAAATATTTGTCGTAGCGAGGAATGGTTTTCGGTATTTTATTCCCCTTTTGAAAATAAAAAAAAATTGTATAACACGTTATTGTGACGGCATCAATTATGACGTCATAATTTGACATTTTCTGTCAGTCTTAATTAACATTAAAATGAATTGATCAACAACCCAACCTTCTATGCCAATGTTGCGTTTGCGACCCCACGCTTTTAGAACGAAGAATATACATTGTGTTTTAATAGTGTGTTTGTGGCCTCATACTTTTAGAACGAGGTATACATTGTATGTTTGTTGTTTCACCGGTGGTTAGTTTGGCGTCCCGCCTTTGGTCTGTGGCCTCATACTTTTTTGTCTCTCACGACCTGACTACGAAAAGTCGGATCGACTTTAGCTGTGACGGGTCGTCGCGACCCGCTCGGATCGTCACGATCTGTCAAAATATTCGTGGCCACATCTCTCAGATTTGGCAAGCTGGCTTCCGGTAAGTCGAGTTCACCTCCGTTTCAATCATCACCACCTGACTTCCGTTAGACGGGTCGTCTCCGAGAAAAGACGACCCGACTCAGTTGGTGTGTATTGGACATGGGTGAAGAAATACGCAAAAGAAGCAAAATTAGCCTGAATGAAACATTTGGGGGTGGCTTGGCCCATACGTGGTAAACGAACTGGAAAAAGGAAACGTTTTGTCCAAATGATAGATTTGTAGCGTTTTTCATAACCGAGTACAGTATTTAGTATGCCGCCGTTTGGTGTTCTTCTTTGGACAACAATATGGCGGCCATAAAATTGTACAAGAAGTAGAGTAGATTCTACCAGCAATTATCATCAGCTTTGACTTCAAAAACTCTTTAGATATCACTTCTAAATTATTATCACGTATGGAAATTAAAAGATAACATAAAAATACCCGTTTTTGTGACAGTTCAAAACACGTACATCCGGGACATCGCAAATTTCAAAATGCTTTATTTTCGAAACGAAGCACTGAATCGATACACCAACTTTGCATATAGGTTAATGCCTTGTATGTCTAGAATATGTGAAAAGAATAACTTTGTAGAATGAACAGTTTAGATTTTAGAATTTTGATGACGTCAGATGAAAATCTATTTGGCTTGCTGTTAACGCCTGGGGGCCTATGATTTCATTGGCTGGCGGTTCATCGTGTTGAGATAATTCTCAGAGAAGGCGTGAGATGTTTATGAATCTTTTGAAGCCAAAAACACCAACTTCATTTCCAGCGAATGCCTCCTCTTTAAGCGAATTAATAGTATGTAGATGGGTAAGAAAGAGAAGAACAATGTCAGCGATTCTTTTTATTTGGTAATATTTATCTCACAGTGGCCTTTATTAGCGCAACACGCTTCGCAAACTATTTTATACTAGAACTTGACAGATCGATAAAAAGATAACCAATAGGAATACAGGAAAATGCTGACACGCTTTGAGAGATTGATGCTTTGTGATTAACACTGTGCAGTTATTTTGCATTAGCGATCGCATTCGATACTCGATAAATTTAACGGAATGACACTCGGTCATTTTGTCGTTTACCGGCTTCCGTCGCCATAGGAAAGAAATGGTCCAAATGACTTATATTTTGTTCGAATTCTACATTCAATAACCCGGCTTTATTTGATATATAGTTTGTGGTGGTTGCTTTCAAAACAGCGTGTGTACGAAAAAATTTCTGAATGACACACGCCAAGGTATGGTCATTCTCGTCCCCAGAGGCCACGATCCTTTTGGTAAGCACCAAGCCGATTCGAGACCTCTGGCCGGAACAAATTTGTTGAACATGCGCAGAGTACTCGTTAAGGATCGTGGCTTCTGGGGACGAGAATGAGGTATGGTAACCTTAAAATAATCCAAGGGAATGACTTTGGTTCGAGTTATCGTTTTTTTTTTTAGAAATCGACGGTTCGAGAAATCGTGATTCCACTGCATTAGAAAGCTTATTAGACGCGCACACCAGAAAAAAATAATGCATACAAAATGAAAATAAGATTCAAAGAACAATGTCTTCCATTGTAGTTCACTTTCATAATAATTTCATGAACTTTTACGGAATTTGCGCTATACAAATGTTAATTATTATTGTTATTATAATTATGACAATCTTATGAGATATTCATTTCATTCTCGGCTTAAATACGGCCATTTTCAGTTGTTTTAGGACAGCTAACACCCTTTCGTCATTCGTCAGGTAAGATAGATTATGTTCATGAGGCCATTTCAATGTACCGTTTGATCATTGCTGTTTTACTATAAGATTTCAATGTTAGCCGCCTTAGCTTAACCAAAATGAAAACCTTGGTTGCAAGGTGATCAGAAGTTATGAGAAGTCATGAGAAGTCCTCGGCGTACATGTCTTGTCCCGTTCTGTTCTGCGCTGTTTTGTTCTGTTCTGTTCGGTTCTTGTTTCAGTTTGTTTTCGAGACGTAATTCCTCTCTGCACACAACGGTGATATTGTAAAACAACTATTTCGGACATTTTTAATACATAAAAACGCCTGCAAACTGATATAAGTATTAGCTAAGTATTGAATATTCATATCACTTCGTTTGTTGTTAAGAGTTTGATTTTAATGGTGTGATATTAATTTCAAGAGATATCCTCCACACCTTAGACCTTTTCTGGTAATCTACTGATAATCTCAGATATTCTCGATGTATCCGAAGCTGTTGGCTAGGTTTCGTATCAGAACAGTAAGGGGTTCACTTAATGACTTTCTCGAAATCCAATAACACCTTTGTTTATCTAATTTATATTTCTGCTTTTCACTAAGGCCCAGTTCAGACGCCGTACTTCACATGAGCCTAATCGAATTCGAATTTAGGCCGACCCAAATTAATTTAGACCGGCTGAATTGATTCAGACGCCGAGCTTAATTCAGCCGGACTTAATTTAATAGGGAAAAATTACTGTTATATTGAAAAATATCGTACAATTATTCATGCATTTGCTTCGGCTCGTGTGAAATTCGGCGTCTGAATCAAAGCCGGTCCACAGCTAATATTCCCGGCTGTGCCAGGCGAAAAGAACGGTTGAGCCGATCCAAATTCAATGATATCGGCCGTTTCTGAATTAATTCAGACGCCGTACCTCACATGAACTTAATTCATCGAATTCATGTGAAGTACGGCGTCTGAACTGGGCCTAAAGCCTGGTTTCCATATGATGGCAACGATCCAACGATCGCAGTCACAACGATCGCAACGATCGCAAGAGTGGTTTCCATATGATCGCTGCGATCGTTGCGACTGCGATCGTTGCGATCATGTGGAAACCAGGCTTAAGTAGGATGACGTTTGGACCAAACTTGTTTTTCCTGCAAATTTCATGTTTACTGTTAGTAGTTAGTTTTCTACTGAATCTTACTGTTTCTGAGATGAAACCATGCTAACCTACACTAAGACGTGAGTTGGTACTTTTAAGGTATCAGTATACCCCAAATTTGACCATTTTGCAAGATTTCACTTTTTGTTATCTTCAGATAGATTACATCAAAACCTTTCATTTGAAAAAAGATTGCTTCTAAAGAAAGTTATGAAGAAAAAACGATTCTCACCATTAATTATTTCTAATCGAGAGCTGTCAACAGTTTGTCAACATGCATGTATTAAAAGTCACGTAACAGGAGGGCCGACACGTTTGTAGATTCACCCGAAATTCGAAAGCCGCATCTTGCAATGTTCATGTTCATAGAAACTGTGACTGTGTCCGCGTTTTCAAGTAAGAATATACCGAAATGGGAAATTGTTCGGTGAGAATTGTGCTGAAGCACTCGTCCCAACCAGGTCTCAAATGACACCGGATCGCATCATTGATTAGGACAACTTGAAAATCGTTCGCGGTTGCATATCCATGTGGGCGAATATCCCACAGAGAAGCTAAATGGAGGGAAAATGAAGCCATAAACTCTTAATTTACTTGTAGCACGATCGGTGAGAGGAGAACTTTCTTCTCTAGCCATAAGAAGCGCGCATTTGAGGTCATTTGTATTCGATACGAACTCTGTTGAGTAAGACGAGCCTTCTCTTTATCGATCAACGCATAATTATTTTCACGCGTCTTGTGTATTTAATCTCATCAGACCGGAAGAACGCCCCAAAACATGTTTTCCCCTGTTTCTCGAAACTAAAATTTCAGCGAATGAAGCGCACGTTTCAAGTTCGTTTGCAACGAATTTTCAACCTTTTTTGCTGCAATTTGGAGAGAATGTTCTCCAATAGTCTGACAAAAAAACTGTGTCGGGGAATGTTATTTTTTTTCCTCCTTCGAAAGTTATGAGTATTTTCGTACAGAGAATGCATGTTTTGTCAACCCTCAAAGTTTAACTGTGTGTTAAAAGCTAACCAGACAAGTAATCAAAATTCCCCGACACATTTTTTTAGAGAGAGGTGTCAAGAACACGTAGCGATGTTTTTTCGCCTTTTCCCGTTCAATTCCGGCCGGAAACGAACTCGATTTGTGGACCAATATACTTTTTGAAATTGAGCGCTATATTCGAAACACGTTAATCTTTTTACTTCAAATGAATACATATTCGTAATCTAAAATTCTTAAGCTTTCAGGAAATATATACTTTATTGGGTTTTTTGTTAAACGTCCAACCGTAAAACAGCGCCAACGCATGATGGTCATTTGGGTTATACTGATACCTTAAGATAATCGTTTTGGCTTGGCACTTTCCGCAAGAGTCATGCCATGTAATTATTGTACTAAGCCCCACTAAGCCCAACTAAGCCCCGTGTTCAAATAATGCTTTTGTGTTGCGGATTAATTTAAAGGAATCGTGTAGCACGTTCGCAAAAATTATTTTTTGTTCTGAAACTCGTAATTAACTTTAAAGTAATTTATGTAAAAAGGAGGCACTTAGTACCTGGTCATTTGAATATCGTGTAACAGTCTTTGACTGAATAATTTTCCTGTATCCCTGTTACAAGTCTGTCTGTTATTTATTGTGAATTTTATTCGGTAGAAATTATCTTTGTAACGTTTATATTGTCGTAGTCGTTTTATATTGATTGGGGAACTAAGAGACGTTAACGAAATTTGTGAAAGAAGTGGTTTTCGTTCTAGCGAAAACGGCACTCCTTGTTTTGATGTCAGCTATCGGATTGGCACGACTACCTTAGTTACTAATCTTAAATGACAGTTGATAACGCAACTGCTGACGTTGACTCAAACCGATGCGACGAGTTAGTTCTGTACCATTATCATAACACTCTGGCCTTATCCTGATTGTAACAAGACAATCCAGGCTTAAGCGCTAGCGTGAATTTTGATTTCAGTTTTGCAGCTTTTTGGTGAGGTTTTATGTAACTTTATATTTTTCTGTCCTTCAGTTTTGAATTTGACTAATTTTGAACTCCACGAAATACTAGCAATGAAGAAGTTAAAAAAACATCGATTGACTTTTTTAAATACAGGTTTAGCGTTAATCGGTTTTTGAACAACCAAGACGAAGTACCGCGCATACATTCTTGTTCAGGTATATTAAAAGGAAAGTTGCAGACATCCTTTTGTTAAAGATTGACCCAAATAAAGCAATTATTAAATAAACAATAGCCCCCCATTAGCGCGAAAATATGCACGGATATTTGTCCTCGGACAGTATCTTAGATCTTCGAGCTATATTAGAAGGGAACAGTTTTCCGAGAGCGAAACACGAGGAAAACTGTGAACTTCGAGGAACAGATAATGTCCAAGGAAAAAAACACGTTGCATGATCGATACTTGTTTTTTTGTTGTCCACTTTCGGCTGTGTAAATACTATAGGTGAATGCGATGGCTATTCAGTCATTCCTTATGGCGCTATTATATATCACGTCTCCATTGTCATTCACAGTCGATCTACAATGTACATACTGTATGTACGTATTAACAAACTGAATGAACAAAGTGATTCGTTTCTAAAGAATTGTGCTACACTTAGTTAATTTAACCGCCGCGTAGCGAATTTGTAAAGCTGACGTTTCGAGCGTTAGCCCTTCGTCGGAGCAAAGTGGAGGATCGTGGGTCGCATGTGTATTTACATGTATACATGTACACGTATATCTGAGTATTGAGTTACGTTTAAGCCTGGTTTTCACTAGCGACGCAAACACAAGCGCAAGCACAAGAGCCCTTATTTCACCGTGAAAACGGGCGCGACGCAAGCATAAGCACAAGCGCAAGGATCAAAACTTTTCCTTTTTTCCTTGTGTTTGCGCTTATGCTTATGTTCGTATTATTCTTGTGAAAACGGAACTCGTTCTAGATCCCTCTCGCGTAATATAAGCGCGGACAAACGCTGGAAATTGCGACATTTTCACAATTTTTTCGGAATTTTTTTTAGGAAATTTCTAAACTATCGAACTTTTGTGGATTTTTTGTTTTGTTTCAAAATCAACAATAGCGAACAGACATTAATAAATAAGAAAGAAGTGACTTAACGTATCTTTTGTTGTCACATTTATTTTGACAACAATTATCAAGAGCTTGGGTGGCTACGCTTTATATCCTAAAAAGTTTTCATTTCACCATAAGTCAAGAGAATGCGCAAAATAGTCCATCAGCTGAGAACGCGAAAATTTGGGTTTATGGCTCACTTCAGGGGAACAGCTGAAACATGTCTTATCTTAATCTTTGACTATTAAGCATCATAAAAATGTATGATAGCAAGGATAGAACGGTAGCTTTCACTTTGTAAATCAAATTTTAAATTTGCCCCTCATACTCTCCTTTTGGCCGCCATCTTGGATTTTTGGGGAAGGCTACAAAGTTGCTTGTATTCTTTTAACGTGAACGAATCGCATTTCAAACGCAAATTTAGAACGTATTGGAACTACAAACATGATTTCTTTTTATTCTAGTGCTTTATTATAACTACGTGACGTCATGTGTGACGTCACAACGCCTGATTATCGGTCACAATATGACCAGTTTGCACTTATAATCATTGCAGAAAAAATTGTGGGGTTTTCAAAATTATTTCAGAAAAGAGAGCAAGTAGATAAAATATATGTATACATTGCAAGTGTGTTGAATAAAGCCCCTCAAAAACAATTGCCTGTTTCCTACCCCCAGCCCCATGCAGTTCCCAAACACGTGGTCTCACAAACATTCATTAGGTTTTCAATAGGTCTTGGCCGTCTAAAGAGGATGATTTGAAACCAAGTAGAACTAATGACTATAATCCACATCCACACGACGTCTTTTTGACTGTGCTTATTTCTGGGAAATCACTCGACAGTGAGAGCAGTAGTACAGAAAGAACAATAAGGCTGAAAGAATCTTTCGCACAATATATTGTTTTTTTCTGTTACCGGAATGGGGTTGTGAAACTCCAAAAAGCATGTTATTTCCTTCTGTTGTAAAGGCCCTGTGTAATAACACAGATATTGTGAAGCTTATCAATAAGTACGGCCAGCGTAAGTTATGACCTAGTAGAAGAGATAGCGACCGAGTATGCGTTAGAAGTTACCAATGAGCAACAAGAAAACCGAGTCGTCATTCCGGCCAGTGTAACGCAGCAGGAGTCCAGGTCCACTGTCGCCCTGATGGTGGCAGATAACATTGATAACCTAGAGTGTACACTGAGTGGGTCTGGAACATCCCATCGCGTAAACTCCATCCTCGTCACGGAGAGAAATATGAGAGAGAGAGAGAGAGAGAGAGAGAGAGCGTAGACGAGTCAGATGACCAAGACTACGCACCACCAGTAGCGAAGAAAATGCAGGAGATCCCTACCAGCGACTGTGGTGACTAGAGAGATCCCCGAGTACTAAGGCAGAACACGTAGTACACTGCTCAGTGTCACCGCAAACAAGCCTGAGATCGTCAAATTCCTTGTGTCACAGTGAAAGACAGAAGCATTCAGAGGCAGGCTCGGCAACCGGATCATGTACGTGACAACCGAAGATCATGTGCTGGCGACTAGACGCAGCCACATGCGAACCTGTTCCTGAGCTAGAGTGTAATCACGAAGAGGCTGATACGCGTATGGTTCTCCATGCTCGACACGCGGGAGGCACGCGCGTCATCCACTCTGATAACCCTGATGTCTTTGTCCTACTGCTTGCTCATAGCCGAAACCTTGGAAAGTGCTAGGTGAAGAAGAGAAGAGGCGCGAAGACCAGAATAATAGAACTTTCAATAGTTGTTAACAGCTTGGAGAAGCAACTCGACCCAGGCATTGATAAGCACTGCTTCATGAAAGCCCTAATCGGCGTACACGCGATCACAGGCTGTGATACCATCTCTACCTTCTCTGGTAAAGGAAGTGGAAAGCAGTCCAGCTTCTCCAACGCAATGAAAGGTACGTCCGAGCTATGGCGAGTATCGGGGAGGAGTGGGCAGTATCCGAGGTGACCTTAAAGATACGCTGCGCTATGAGATCCACTGCACCAGAGGCGGGAAAGTCGAGCCAGAGCAAATTATCAAGCAGCAATCTGGAGAAGAGCCATTGTTCCACTTCCGGTAATCCCCTCCCCTCATGGGCACGGCTAGGAAGTAGACAATATCTCTAACGTCGTGGAATTTGTGTGGCTTGGATCTAAGCCGGCTCCAGAAGAGATCCTGGAACTACTCTCCTGTACGTGCAAGAGAGCATGCACGGTCGAGAACTGCTGCTGCTTGAAGGCGGGTCTGAAGTGCACTGACATGTGCAGTATCCAGTGTGAGAATATGGCGACTGATGATGGCGTTCAGTATGAGTGGGGATAGTGACTCTGAAGATGTAGAGGATTGATACGGGTAAGGACATGTACGTTCACAGGTGTGGGTTACTTGGAATGGTGAACAGAAAGATAGTTATTACCTTTTGTTGTGTCTTTCCGTCCTTCAGGTTCGATATAGCAAGACCCCTCTTGACGGGACACATGTTGTATAACGCTTTCTGCAACTCGTGCGTAGGAACGTTTTTCTTTTTTCAGCTACGATGTTCGAGAAACAAAAGCAGTACATGACATGGACGTATGTTTATGTTATAGATCCCATATGCAAGTGACAGCAGTGAAGAAGGACGTTATACGATCGTGGCGCTTCTGTACTCAAACGAGCTCTAGACTGAAGTGTGGATCTAGTTATCTACTCTGATTTGTGGTATATTGATTTATGGCGTAGTATATAGAAAAAGACGTTAGCAATAGCTTTAAGCGTGTTTTTCTAGCATTGCGATGCAGAGCGCCTTAATGGTAATTTAGTTATTTCAGATGATTGAGATAGTGGTTGAATACACAAGCTAGAAAACAAAATGGCGGTCACTGTGACGTCATTCATGACGTCATCGTAGCTTGAATAACCGTAAACAATGCTGAAATAATATCTCAGATATGTATTATTCCAAATATACATCTAGGCAAAAAATCGCGTGCATTTAAGAAAGAATAACATTTTTTAAACTTTTCTTTAGAAATCCAAGATGGCGGCCAAAAAGAGGGTATGAGGGGCAAATTTAAAATTCGATTTGCAAAGTGAAAGCTACCGTTCTATCCTTGCTATCATACATTTTTATGATGCTTAATAGCCAAAGATTAAGATTATACAAGTTTCGTTTGTTCCCCTTAAGTGAGCCATACAACCTCCCTAGCTGATGGACTAAAATGTGAGAGCGTATTACACGGTAGTGTCCTGGTTTGACCGGTTTAGAACAGAGCGAATACAAAATAGCAAAATAGTAGGGCAACGGAATAATAAATCCCTTATTCGATTGTTTAACATATAATAGGCGCGGACATTTTGCTCATTGCTCGTATTTTTTTGGGGGGGCTCGGAAAAATACTTCGCAACTCGCAAAATATCCGCGCGTATTATATGTTAAACCATCGAATAAGGTGTATTTATTTTGCGAGATATCCCGTTTTACGCAAGAAGGACTTGGGACTAGTGAATCTTACGTGCTTGCGCTAATGCTTAGGGACTGTGCAATAATTACCAGGGAGGGGGGGGGGGGGGAGGTTGGAAAACCAGAGGGTAGGGGGGGCATAAAGTAAAATCAAAGCAAGGAGAGGGGGGGGGGGGGGGGGCTCTAGGTAAAATAAGTCACTCAAGAGAGGGGGGGGGGGCTTAACATTTTATTTCAAGTACATATTACATTGGCGAACCCATACCTATTTAGGGACTGTGCAATAATTATCAGGAGGGGGGGGGGGGTTGGAAAATGGGCTTCATGTAGCCAAATATTAGGTAATACCCCCCTCCTAAAGAAGTGAATTTAGTTATTGCCCCCCTCTAATCAGTCAGAAATTATGTACGACCCCCCCCCCCCCCCCCCCTCACAGTATACACACACCTTTATACAAGTACGCTGCTACATTTTCTCTACACGCACTAGTGTGGATTAAAATCTTATAACAGAAAGAAGAGCTCCTACTGCATGTTTAATTGTTGGACATCCGCGTCTGGAACAAATATCACCTCCGTAACAATGTTCAACAGAACTATAGCAGAAGGAAAAGGGCATGTGTGTTATTTTCAGGTCCGGTGAAGGCTTGCTAGAAAAATTGCGGAAATGTTTCGGCCCCCACCTTATAAATAGGTATGGATTCGCCAATGTAATATGTACTTTAAATAAAATGTTAAGCCCCCCCCCTCTTGAGTGACTTATTTTACCTAGAGCCCCCCCCCCCCCCCCCCCTCTCCTTGCTTTGATTTTACTTTATGCCCCCCCCAACCCCCCCCCCCTCCTGGTAATTATTGCACAGTCCCTAAGTAGACAGGTTCATGATCGTAAAGCTAAACGAGGTTGTAACCAGACACCTTGGTCTCAAACCAAGTTTGAAAAACAACAATAAGCTTGGCGAGCTCGTTCACTGACCCTGTGAACTCCGGTAAATTAAAACACAACGGCATTTATTTAAAATATTCATTTGGAGCGAAATCAGGAGCGAAATAGTCCAAAATTTAGGATAAAAGAGTAGCTTACTATTTTCTCTAACTGATTCTGTCGTTAGTTTGACCGTAATATATAGTTTTCTTGTGTCAAAAAATCTACAACAAACAACTGCTCGAAGCCGCCCGCCGGCGGTTCCTTGAAAATCAACAACCTTGTACGGCACGAATGTCAAACGGACTGTACGAAGGAATTTTTTTTCCATAGGCAGTTTTTTTCAGTGAATACAATTTAACGATCACTTAAACTCATTACCTTAAAGCTGTTGACATACCGAAATGATCGGCTTTCTTCCATGGACAAAATTCCGTTGTAAAACGTCCGACGTAGTTGTGTAGTTCTGAGAATTACGCAAGCGGTTTCCAAGAAAAGATTATCGCAGTGATCTTCGCAAACGGCCTGGCAAAGCCTGTAGAAGCTTGAATAACCGCAAGTAAAGCTTATGTACAAACTTTTTTGGTGCTTGCTTTGCGAGTTGTTTGAAGACCTGCATCTGCGAGTTTGGACTCAGAGTCAACGCTCTCACCCTCGCATGGTAGATTTGTCACAGCAACAACTCTAACACTCTACCACCCCTCCCTCCGAATATATTTTTTTACCACCCAGAATTTGGGTGGTCACGTGACCAGCCGCAACCAGGGTCTCTCTACTCAACGACAAGGGAGGAAAAGGAGAGAGAGCCTGGAATCGAGGTTGGTCGAAGGCGTTCTGGTTTTGACGTCACGACCGACTCGGTCCAGGACTCCACCTCGCTCGGCTTTTTACCTAACCGGAAATGAAATTTCACGTCTTCAGACGGCTAAAACGCGGTGAAGAAAAGCGATATGGAATTTTTTTTTTTTTGATGTTCATAGCAGGATCCTATGTAGATTCGATCAAGCAAATAAAAAAATATCTGTCATATACACTATTGTGCATTTTTAAATCAACAATATAACTTTAAAATGGTAATATATTCGGATTCTACATTTTGTTACCTAAAAGTAAAGTGGTACCGGTATATAGTTTACCATGGTTTCATCGAAAATAACGTGCGTATGACAGATTTCCCGTAAGGCAGCCAAAAAGGTACAGCAACCTTTCGTCATCTAGTATCGGCCATCTCGAGCTCGATTTTTTCGAACTCCCCGCTATCTCGAATGATTTTCGTTTCCCTTGGGCCAAATCAACCACCGCGGTTATATCAAATTCAAATGACAATGTTGATGGACTGTGACACCAGAAACCTCTCTATTCCTGATAAGATGCATTCGGCGTGCAGTTAGTCTCCTACGCAGACGCTCTTTGGGCTCGTCACGCAATCTTTCAGCCCAAAGAAAGTCTGCGTAGGAGGCTATGGCTCAAGTAAAATCACTCTACCGAGCAAGTTGTGGCCTAGGCCTAGCTGTTGAGAGTATTGTTTGTGTACTAAATGTTAAATGTATTACTAATCTAGTTGATAGAATGGCAGGATTCATGAAGTGGATAATTCCATTGTTAATTGCCGTAGCAGCTGCAGCCGAGGACATTCCAGTAAGTTGGCAGTGAGTTCATGCTATGCACGCTGGGAAAAATAATTTCTGGCCACGAGTTAGACCTTTACGACCTATTTTAAATAGAAAATAACCCTCAAAAGGGAGACCTCTGCTGACGTCATTGTTATCTCATTAAAATAAACAACATTCCGTAAATCATATATTAAGCCTCCCCCCTCCTTCTCAAATATATTTTATTTTTATTTGTGTCAATATTTATACAGGAACATGTGATTTAGCACACATATATAGCTACATGTAGTTTAAACAGATCCCTGTCTACTTTAGCAATATAAAATAAATAACACAAAATACGGAAACAATTTACAGTTATTTCATTTAACCCGTGAAACAACATCTAACAGTTAGTACTGAATAGTCAAAACTAAAAAAAATGGAAACAATGGAATTAGAGTTTAATGGTATCTATTAGTGTAGTTACTATTTCACGGGTTAAAGGAGAAGGTCACTCCAGAAAGCGCATTTTTTCTCTCACTACCATTAAAAAGTATATATGAAGATGAATTACTGACCGTAGTTTGAAGTTCCAAAGACCCTCGTAACCTCGGGAATATTGCCTTCAAAGTGTCGAAAAATTCGACTAAGGCGGCCGCCATTTTGAAGACTACTCAGCAACCTGGCGCATAATCGTGACGTCAAATAGTCCAACCTAAATTGGCGGGAAGCGCCGTGTGATTTAAACATAGTTGCTGTTTTGGTGTGCCTTCGTTCGATGTTTCGAGTCCACAATGCGGCCTCTTGTGCAGCTCCAAACTGTTGTAACAGATCGCAAAAGGATAGAAGAGGAATTATATTTCATCGTTTGCCGTTAATTGAAAAGATCTTGCCAAGAAATGGCTAGTTCAACTCGGCCGCGATAAGAGATTCTTGCCAAAACCCGATAACATTTATGTTTCTTCCGACCACTTTACGGATGACTGCTTTGAGATTGATTTTAAGTCAGATCAACATCTTTAATACTGGTAACACTATAAAAGAAAGCAGAAACCTGATGCTGTTCCGACAATTTTTAAACACGGAAAGTCGGTTCGCTAGCGAAAGAAGCAAAGCCATGAAAGAACGACAAGAGGTTAGTTTGTCAGTATTCCTTAATGATTCAATTTAATTAAGGCGCTGTGACACTAAAAATATTTCGTGCAACTTGTCTCGCAATTTTGTTAAGCCGTCGCGAGACAAATTGAAAGAAGCGTTGCTTTATAGTGTAACACCGAAATGCTGCGTTGCCTCGATCGCTTCGAAAAGTAGAACTTGATTCTGCTTCGTCGAACGGGACAATAATTAATTTTAGGAGGTCGAGGGCACGGGCGGGCGTTACACGTTAACGGCAAACGATGAAATATAATTCCTCTTCTATCCTTTTGACCTGTTACAACAGTTTGGAGCTGCACAAGAGGCCGCATTGTGGACTCGAAACATCGAACGAAGGCACACCAAAACAGCAACTGCGTTTAAATTACACAGCGCTTCCCGCCAATTCAGGTTGGACTATTTGACGTCACGATTATGCGGCCAGGTTGCTGAGTAGTCTTCAAAATGGCGGCGGTCAATTTGAATTTTTCGATACTTTGAAGGCAAATTTCGCGAGGTTTTGAGGTCTTTGGAACTTCAAACTACGGTCAGTAATTCATCTTCATATATACTTTTTAATGGTAGCGAGAAAAAAAGTGCGATTTCTGGAGTGACCTTCTCCTTTAAGTAAAATCACTCTAAGAACATCATAGCAAGCTAGGAGAAAAATGTTTAATGCTAGGATGGTAGATTGCGCTTGAGATGCGCCCCCCCCCCCCCCCCCCCCCCCCCAGTACACATACATACAGTACAGTGGGGGAAACTATTATTATCAAATATAATCATAATCACCTATTTTTATTCCTTTTTATTGTTTGTTTTTATCTTTTTAATATTTTTTATTGTAAAGCTCCATGAGCAAGTAGTGGATTTGGCGCTATAAAAATATCATTATTATTATTATATAATTTAAAATACCCCCCCCCCCCCCCCCCACCCCCACAGCGTCAATCGCCCCACATCACCAACTGGTACTCTGTGTAATTTATGGAACTCGTCTATATTGACTTGCAAAAAAACCTTGTCCTGTATTTCCCCAATTAGGTCGATAATATGGATTGGATCCAGCCCCCCTCCACTCTCCTCCCCTCCCCTCCCCTCCACTCCCCTCCCAAAACTTTGCACGTTTATGGGGTCCGTGTTTGGATTAACGTCTTCAGGTTAAATCTATAAATAATCATTAACCCTAATTTAAAACGTTCGTTGACACAATATATTTTTATTACATGTTTTAAACCTAATATCTGTCCCCTATAAGGTATCCCATTGTAAGCAAGTATAAATGCCAGTTTTGAAAAAAATACAAAGGCCATACTGATGAGTGAAGCAAATTTGAGCAAATTTTTATTGCTTCTTTTGCAGATGGAAAGCAAAGATGTACAAAATGACGGTAAGCGGTTATACTTGATACGCCTTTCTGAAATTATATAAGTGCAGCTCAGTGCTGGTTTAACACTGATTTTTCGCGTTTAGCGTTCATTCGTTCCTTGAAGTTCCTCGAAACTTACAGTTTTCCTCGCCGACTTCGAACTCGAAAAAACCCGTTCGCTTCTCGCGCGCGGACAAATATCCCTGCATATGTTCGCGCCAAATGAAGGTTATTGTTAATGTACTTCCCGTTAACGTTTAGGTTCTTGTCTCTTGTCACTTGTCTCTCTCACAACTCGCAATGCAATCATCACGACTTAAAGTATCCATAACCTTTTTTATTATTTTCTCATCTGAATCTAAATATTTCTGCGAAAAAAAATTGCAATTTGCACAAAATACGAATTTTCATGAATATTTCAAATCTTCCAAATCCTATTTTGTTTGGTATACCCGTCACAATGTTAAGAAGGCCGACTAGCTCACATGTTCCTTAATCTACGTCACATTTCCTTTGTGAACCGAGAAGGACCGAACGTGGGCTCATATTCCCCAACAAGGGCTGGTAAACGAGCCTACGGTTAATTTTCTTCCTATATCAGAACTTGCACTCCGTACCTATACGAATTTAGCTCCTAGACAGCTCGGCCACATTGGATAAATTGAACGTGTTGGAATAATCGCGAAATAGTTTACAGGATATTTAAGGAATTTAGCGCGCGAAAAGAAGCCTTATGAAAACACCACTGACCAAAACAAAATTGATCGCTTTGCAAGTTGTGAGAGCATGGTTTCTCGGTCCCTTCCTCTCACCCCCCCCCCCCCCCCCCCCCCCCCCCCTGCCTCCTGCTTAAAACTCTATATCCGCATCGCAGTTCATATATGATTTGATTAATATTATTAATCACTTATCTTTGCATGAATTTCACGGCAAAAAACGAGCTCGCAATTGACATTGCTCCCAATGTATGGCTACACAGCTCAGTTTTTAGAGCAATGCACCGGTTACGCGGAGGTCATGGCTTCAAACGCGTTAAAGACCATTTTTTTTTTCAGGCTTCTTAGCAATTGCTTAAATTACAAACACAACTGCGAGGTTCATTTTTTTCTATTTACACGCTCTATAAGATTTCATAGAACATTTAAATCACATTAATCACTTATAATTATCCCTTATTTAATGACAATATTTTTTCTTATTGCAGCTGATGAATGTAACAGCTACAAGGTACTGGATCAATCTGACCGTGCAATGAGTTTTGCTGACCCAGGGGTTAATAAATGCGACAGTAGAGCACCAGACAACATATCTTCACCAGGCTGTATCGTATGATGGGAAAGGCTGGTGACCAGACCCCGGAAAAGTGCGTTCCCACCAAGCGCTGCGGTGCTAGTGCCCCTGGTTGGCTCAATGGCAAACACCCAACTGCTCAGGAAGGTGTAGTGACTCGTGAAGTTTGTTATCATTGGTCAGACAACTGCTGTAAATGGAAAAACAAACATTAAGGTCCGAAATTGCGGGTCAATACTATGTGTACGAGCTACAGAAGCCTCCTACCTGTAATTTGCGTTACTGTGGAAACCAAAAGAACGGTGAGTATTCAATAACAACGCTGACGAATGCATGTAGACAATTTGGCTCTGTGTCATGCAATAGTAACATTTATTATTCAAACTAGAATTTACGGCAGACAAGTGTCCGCGCTGATTTGAAACTTTCAAACTTTATGACTTTTCCTAAAATTTATCTGGGAACATTTTGGTGTGTCAATTGTTTGATCACATAACTTGGCGTTTCAATAGCAACCAATTTTGACAGATCGTTTTACTCAAATTAGGTGTTTTTAAGCTCAATTTTGGTTTTTGTGTGATTTTCGCTTTTTATTTTTATTAAGAGTTCCTTCCAGAATATTTACAGTTACTGAATCCTTATATTTTTCTTGATTTTTTTTCAAATCAAATTTGGAGATTTTCTGACTTTTGCGAACAATTTGTACAAGATGGCGGATCCAAGATGGCGGATTTTTTTAAACGTTTGGCGTCATTTTGGTGTGATATGACGTCACAAGTAACACGTAACTGTCACTGAAAAACACATTTTGGATGCTGTACTCACTGAAAAATATATTTAGAGCGAAGAATAAAAGTGGATAATTTAAAATTTTGGTAAACCTGAATCATCAAAATGGTAGCCGTGCAAACATCAAGTATCATGGACAAACCTAGGCTTTTCTCGATTGTGCTAGCACATTTTTGGCATAATTTGGGAAAACGAGCATATTTTTGGCACTTTTTAAGGAAAAGGCACTGCTAGCATAATCGGCATATTTATGTAACTTTCAGAGCAAAATACTGAAGCCATGACAAGTTTTATTCCTAATACTGGTGCTTTAAAGCTTTGTTCAATCTATTTTCATAGCGCTAGTAGTCCAGGCACTCCAGGGCAGGCCAAAAAAACGTAAAAAAACGCCAAAAGCAGGGATACTGGGGTAAGCACCGGAAGTACACTTAATATCGGACCCAGTCCGAAAATCCCGCTCTCATCAAAAATCCAAAATGGCGTCAGTCACGCCGGAAGATAACTTTATGTTGTGTTAAGTTAAGTTAAGTTAAGAACAGTTCAGGACAAAGAAGTGACCATTTAAAAAGTTAGAAACTTGCTTTCGCTAACAATAAAAGTTAAATTTTGAATAATTTTGACCTTTCTAGTGTATTTTGTGAATAGCATAATTTAATAAAAACTAGCATAATTTTTGTAAACCAGCATAATTCTAGCATAATTTAGACAACAAACGAGCACTGCTAGTAGCATAATGTGCCAGTTTTACTGGCACAATCGAGAAAAGGCTAGACAAACCCCGTCACATGAACAGTACCTTAGTAATGAAAAGTTGCGATAGGTTGGCATCCACCTATCCCCCCTCCCCCCCCCCCCCCCCCACCTTCCTCTCCCCCACCCCACCCCATTCCGCTGCCTTTTTATGTCGATTCTATGTCTGATGATAAAGAAATAACTGTTTGGGACAGGATCCTATAAAGAAACAAATACACACCCACAAAAACCAGGTTCATTTCAGATTTTATTTTATCAACAGAGTTCGGTTTCTGAATGCGAATCCTACAAAGTACTGGATCAAACTGATCGTTCCACAATGAACTCTGGTCAGAGCAACTTCAAATGCGATGGTAAAGCACCTGACAACATAAGTTATGGCTGGTATCGCATGATGGGAAAAGCTGGTGACCAGATCCCAGAGGAGTGCGTTCCCACCCAGCGCTGCGGTACTAAGGCTCCTGGTTGGCTCAATGGCAAACACCCAACTGTCCAGGAGGGTATAGTGGACCGTCAAGTTTGTTATCATTGGTCAGGCAACTGCTGTAAATGGAAAAACAACATCAGGGTCCGAAACTGTGGAGATTACTATGTGTATGAGCTGCAGAAGCCACCAACCTGTGATTTGCGTTATTGTGCAAAAGGTGAGGTCAATTTGTCTTACCCCGATTTTGATGCCGATTTGAGGCCAATTAATTGCTTCAGATTAACCATGAAATAAAAAAAAATTGTTGTGACGTGACTGAAAATGCGTAGCATGCAGCTTACAGCTAATATTGGGTTGGTTAGGTAAATTAAAAAATGTGTTCCTCTACGCGATTCATGTTCAGTAGTACTTCATAACACATGTATGGGTAGTAGGGGCTGTTGGGTCGGATGTACAACTATTTCAATTAACCCTATCCTGCCTGGGGGAGGCAGAAAGTGCCCGCGCTGACTTCAAATTGATCGTACTTAAAGAGCATTCAAGCAATAATAGCCAAACTTTATGACTTTTCCTAAAAATTATCTGGGAACATTTTGGTGTGAAAAATGTTTTGATCACGTGACTTGATGTTTCCTTGGCAACCAAGTTTTGATAGGCCGTTTTAGCCAAATTTGGCATTTTCAGCTTAATTTTCAGTTTTCATGAGATTTCCGCTTTCTACAAATAGTTTCCTACAAAATCTTTGTAATTTGTGCATTCTTATATTGTTTTGATGTTTTTCAAATCAAATTTGGCGATTTCTGACATTTCTGAATAATTGAAAAATCCAAGATGGCGGATCCAAGATGGCGGACATGTTTTAAAGTATGACGTCATTTAGGCGTGATATGATAACATAATTGATTCGTGTTTGACACTAAAATAAACATGTTTGAATGCTTTATACACCGCATCATTTTCATTTTTATAGCACAAATACTTTTCGAGATACAGATCGTTTTACCCAAATTTGCTGTTTTTTTAGCTTAATTTTCAGTTTTCATAAATGTTTTGCTTTTTACGATGACATCCTTCCAAAATCTTTGCCGTTTTAGCATCTTTATATTTTTCTTGATTTTTTCAAAACCAATTTTGGAGATTTTCTGACATTTCTGAACAATTTAGAAATCCAAGATTTTGGATCCAAGATGGCGGATTTGTTTTAATGTATGACGTCATTATGGCGTGTATGACGTCATAATTGACACATGACTGCCACTAAAATAAAGATTTCGGATCCTTTACACACCATGTAAGTTTCATTTTCATAGCGTCAATACTTTTCGAGATACATAGGGGGGGGGGGGGAATATCTGCCCCCCCCCCCCGAGGCTCAGGAACGAAAAAAAAGCCCAGGCAGATTATGGTTAACGTTGTCTGATAGAAGCGTAAAGACTAAGCCTAAAAGACAAGACTGACTGGTAGTCTTGGTATTCATTAGAATTTGCATATCGCTGGATAAGAAATTTACATTTTGTTTGCCCCGAATTATATAATTTGTTTTTCCATGTTTTTTCACTAGCTGATTCTGCTAAAATTTAGTTTGGCAGACGTTGGAGATAATGTTTTTTCAGGTTACTTCTCATTAGCATTCGGTGCGTGCAGCAGTTTTCTACCTTTACCCATGCTACCTTTCGGTCTTCTCTTGCGTTTTTTTTCAATTGAAATAGGTGTATATAGGAAACATGAGAGACGGTTATCCGATTTCCAAACAACGCGCAGCGGAGTAGGTTTGACTACAAAAATCGGACGAAACACTGTCTCGAGTGTTTGACATATCTTTTCAACAATCGAAACAAAAAATGAGGAGTAAACCGGTGGAGGGGAGGGGGGGGGGGGGGGGCGGGGGGGGGGATACAAACTGGCCTTATAAATTGACTTCACCTACGACATACGCAGTAGCACTCAAATAGTTGTTAAGGGGATTGTCCCACGGAAACTTATTAACAATAAAAAAGCTTGTCAGGCAAGAAATTCGCACCTAAAATTAGTATGCAAGATAATAACAATGTGTTTTTCCTTGGTACGTTGTTTTCGCTCGAAATCCGATCCAGACGTGTTATTTTCGTTGGGATATTGGGAATGCTGTAATTACATCGTGATTGTTTACTGGCAGATTGCGTTTTGCGATTAAATTTCAAGTTACTTAAAGTAGCTACTTAACGGAAGGCGCATCTTGAAAAAAATGCGGGCCAATTGTTTCAAGTTCGCCGTTCGTAATATAAATCCGTCTTATCTTCCCTTATCCTCAACTATCCTTGTTCATATTTGGTTTACTATACTATTACCTCTTTTGTGTTTTTCTACTTTAGTAAACTGTTATTTTGAGGCTTTCTTCAATTTGATGGTGATTTTGCACTTCGAGTTGATCAGTTGCGAGTTGTATTTATACATAGGAGATGATGAATACATGAAATTAATCATATATGAGAACTGTAGTGGAAAGAATGAAATATAACGAGATCTGCTGAGCTTAGCATTATATATACGGTGGTCGCTGTTGAGTGTTCTTCTCTGGACAACTGAAGTTATGGTTATATTCTCTTTTAAATATCTTCATTGTCATCATGTCGTTGCTTTGGCTTTAGGGTGTATTCGTACTTGAGAACCTCCAACTTCTCACGTTTCGAGAAGCCAAACATGTTTATGATTTTAGCATTTAGCTATGAGCATAAAAGTTTGAAATCAAAAGGAGTTTGTTGTTGTGTTGCAATTAAAAAAAACTAATTCCCAAGTACACTGTTTCTTCATCCAGCAAGCAAAAAAGGTTCTAACTCACCTTTAAACGTTGCAGGTGATGAATGCCACTCCCATAAGGTACTGGACCAATCTGACCGTGCAATGAGTTTTTCCGACCCAGGGGTTAATAAATGCGACAGTAGAGCACCAGACAACATATCTTCACCAGGCTGGTATCGTATGATGGGAAAGGCTGGTGACCAGATCCCAGAAAAGTGCGTTCCCACCGAGCGCTGCGGTACTAAGGCTCCTGGTTGGCTCAATGGCAAACACCCAACTGTCCAGGAAGGTGTAGTGACTCGTGAAGTTTGTTATCATTGGTCAGACAAATGCTGTAAATGGAAAACACAACATTAAGGTCCGAAACTGCGGTCAATACTATGTGTACGAGCTACAGAAGCCTCCTACCTGTGATTTGCGTTACTGTGGAAACCAAAACGGTGAGTATTGAATAATGGAACATTTTAAAAACATGTATTAGGGAGACCTTACATTTTCGAAAAGTACATACACAACTGGGTTTGCCGTGTTCCCTTTTAAAGGGACTATGTCACCTGGTGCCCATGCGCGGTAGGGTCCACTAAAAGCTAATTTGCATACGACCTTTTTCGCAGTTTATCGGTAATCTGGAGTGAAGTATTTTATTTTGAGTAGGCTTCTGTAAATTAGTGTCAACGTAGCTGCAATATTTATAACTGAACGAGGTTATTGATAACATAAGACGATAATTTAACGGAACAACTCTTGCGTGACTTTCCGGCAAAAACATTCAACTCAAATTCAACCGCTAAATTCACACTTCCCCTTGCTTTTTTGACTTTGATATTGAGAAATAAAATTTCTGCCATTTATTTTCCATAGCAGTTTATTCATGGTCTGAATCCTGTTAACATAAGTTTGACAAAAATCATTGAAGAATGTACGCCTTCGCTGGCAGCCAAAATGTCAAAACAAAATTATGCTAATCGCGTTTACATTTTATTTCGCTTCGAAAACTATGATTCAAAACATAAAAGCTGCTTTAGAAATGAAAAGTTGTATTAGAGGCGACTATTTTATGCAAACAGATTGAAATTTCATAATTTGAAAAGTAAAATAACGTTCAATAGAAATACTGTGCAGCAGCTCCGTGCAGCGTGACAAGTGCCGTACGGCCAGTATTGTAGTGAGCTTCCCTGCGAAAAAAATAGAATGTGAAGCAAATTCGAATCCGCTGTGGTTTTGCAAAGGACCAACACATCATTGTAATATCCATTCATTATCAAATAAATAATATCCTTCACCATTTTGCTCTCTGAATTCTAGGAAAGGCTCAATAAGTCCGCTACTGCCGTGGAAAAATTCATTCAGTAAACTGAAGCGGCCCGCCATTGAAGCTGTTGTTTTCTTCCGAAAGACTCGACTGATTTCTTTCTTGCCTCCAGCAAAAGAAGATGGGCAGCGAAAGTTGAATGTGATAAGTAACTAGCGTTTAATGTTGCTCCAAACCACGATGAATATAAAGCCATAAATTCTAGCCTGTTCCTTCGATGGTACTGTAGTTAGTTCTTGCCATTGATTCTTTCCTTGAAGTACTGTAATACTTTCTATCGGATATTTTTCGCAAATCGAGCAAGCTAACACCGAAATAACTAAATAGAACTGTAGTTCGATATCTCTTAAGGATAAGTTAACATCAAGAGTGAGCCAGATGCAACGGATTGCCAAGATTAGCGTAGATTTGTTCACGACTGCTTCATCTCCTTGAATCTCCCGCCGACTTTGAAAACGTTGGCGAACGCTTTCAAATTGAAGCTGAAAACTCGTATGCAAATTAGCTTTTAGTGGACCCTACCGCGCATGGGCACCAGGTGACACAGTCCCTTTAAGTTTAAGCTAGGTGTGGTAACCTGTTTTTCGATCAAGAAGATGATCACAACTTGTTTACTAATAGCTTGTTCACTTAAAAAGCTACGTATGGTAACCTGTTATGTCAAGAAGATGAGCACATGCAGCTTGTTTCCTTTGGAATTCTGCCCGACGAGACTTTGACCGTAAATATTTTTTTTATTTTAAAGTAAAACCCGCCAAACTTTTCGACTTTACCTAAAATTTATCTGGGAACAATTTGGTATGACATGTCATTGTTTACGGAACTTGATGTTACTATGGCAACCATATTTTGACAGGCATGTTTTCCCAAATTTGTAATTTTCATGTTTTTTAAGGAAGAAAATAGCTTTCTTGCAATAACTTTTACCTTTTTTGATCATTTTAGCATTATTTTATTGTTTTTTTTTTAATTTTGAGACATTTTTGGTGGTTTTATGACGTTTTGGAAATGTCAAGAAATCCAAGATGGCAGATCCAAGATGGCGGTTGTTTGGAAGTCATGACGTAATTAATACGTCGTATGACGTCATCATATCGTGTTTCATACGTCAAAAGAAACATTTTTGGACGTACTATATATCCTCCGAGTTTGGTTGCTGTAGCTTTAATAATCTTGGAGAAACGGAGCGGGGGGGGAGGGGGGATCCCCCCAGGTCGGAAAAAGACCAAAAAAGCCCGGTCTGAATAGGTTAACAAATCGTCCCTAAAATAATCCAAATTGATGAATCGAATTAAATCGAAATCACCCGAAATTACCGCATAAGAAAGAACAGAGAGCATTTAAGGTAAGGTGATGGGAAGTCTAACTTTAAACAGTTTATCTCCAAATTAAAACCATAAACTACTTCTTTTTAAATAAAGAGGAGGATCTGCCCTTTTTGTTCTCTTCATTATAATATAGTTGTTAAAGATTCCTAAAATATAGCACTAAATACTTTCTTTCTCTGTAATCTATATCACGCATTGCTTTCCTTTTAACAGAGTTAGGACCTGAATGCGACTCCTACAAAGTCGTGGATCAAGCAGATCGTTCAATGAGTAACTCTGACAAGAACAACGTAAAGTGCGACGGTAAAGCACCTGACAACATAAGTCATGGCTGGTATCGCATGTTGGGAAAAGCTGGCGTCCAGATTCCAGAGGAGTGCGTTCCCACCGAGCGCTGCGGTACTAAGGCTCCTGGTTGGCTCAATGGCAAACACCCAACTGCCCAGGAAGGTGTAGTGACTCGTGAAGTTTGTTATCACTGGGGAAACGACTGCTGTAAATGGAAAAAACAACATCAAGATCCGCAACTGTGGTGGCTACTTCGTGTATGAGCTGCAGAAGCCACCTACCTGTAGTTTGCGCTACTGTGGACACATTGAAGGTATGGTAAAGTCCGGGGGGAGAAAGGTACTCCCATATATAAGCTATATGGATATGCGCCGCTGTGAAGGGTATGGTTTCAAGTAGTTTAGTATGGGATAGGGTATACAAATCAGAGGGTTTTGGTCTAGATTAGGGCATAATTTACCGGGAAACTGAACAGTGGTATGAATATTTTAGTCTAGAATAGGAATTGACACAAAATTTGAATTGAAACAGTCTTGCATAACAAATCATTACCAGGAGATTACGTCGACTTTAATAGCATTTTTCACAATATAAAGAGTTTCTGGAAAATAGCGAGACTGGGATAGGGTAGGGATTTTTGGTGTCTAGACTAGAATAGGGTTGCAAAATGCGACTGAACATGGTCTGGTATAGGGTAAGGGTTTCAGAGTCTCAGCGGCACACCCCCACCCAAAATTTTACAGAGTACCTCCCCCGGGCTAAAGTCATTGTTTACATCTTGAATTTTGAAATTTACCCAATTTAAGAACATATATGATAACTAGAAAGGGCATGCCTAATTTCATTATAGTACCACGTTTGAAAGGAAACGGTCCAAAATCTGCATCAAACGATGCATTCGAAGTCATTTACAGAGGCTTGTAAGGCTGGATGGCAATTCCTACCACCCAGCTATACAGGCATCTTTAAATTGTACGGAAAAATAAATATCTCGTCAATATTATTCAGTGCTCC
Source organism: Desmophyllum pertusum (assembly GCA_029204205.1). Classification (NCBI taxonomy): domain Eukaryota; kingdom Metazoa; phylum Cnidaria; class Anthozoa; order Scleractinia; family Caryophylliidae; genus Desmophyllum; species Desmophyllum pertusum. The sequence continues at coordinate 88,308 of MU827856.1, read as the reverse complement.
ACTCAAACATGCTGCAGTTGCCATGCCGTGCACTGCGTTTCATAAATTACTTCTTGGTAAGCAAACAACAACAACAACAACAACAACAACAACAACAACAACAATGTATTAAGGTATTTCTATATGTATACATGGTATTGCCTATTAAAACAATAAGACAATTTAGACAGCACCTTAGGGAATCAATGTTCACGTTTTAACTAATATAATATTCATTATTATATCCTGATGAGAACCCTGAGAGGTTGAAAGTTCTTGACATTAGTAACTTTTCCACGCTCCAAACTGTTAAAAACTATATAAATCTAGAAGAAAATGAAACCTATTAAACTAATATAAAATAAATTATAAAAACATCAAATGTACATGTATAAATATCTAGCAAATGTAATCAAGTAAATTTAAGTAAGCAAATGTAAATGAATAAAATTAATATCTAGTTTCATTCAGTTTAAACCCATTGTAAAATACTATAATTTGTTGTTGTTTACTGTTGTAGATGTATTTACAAAGTTCGACAAGAACGGAGATGGATTTATCAGCAAAAGTGAGTTAGGCGCGTCATCGTGGAAAGCTCTTACCCTGTACGACTTTAACAGTAAGTATATTAGGAAAAACAAAAACAAGCTGGAACTACATAAAGGACTATGTACTTTGATTTATGTTTAGACTTTCTCAAAAGTCGTTCGCTTCTCGCACTAGGCAGCCCTCCGAAAATGGACGACCATAAAAGGTACCCCGATTGTATCATACAAGGTCGATCAACATCATCCGAAATTCCGAAATTGATCAACGTAACAGTGAAAGGACATACATATAAGGGTTTTACTGCGTACCCAGTATATTTGGCATCCCGGCATCTGACCTCCCTGGTACTGTCCATCCTTTTTTTAAATTTTTACAAACTAATTATTTAATAAATTCTTATAGTAGAAGTGTTCCCAATCAGAGGCCAAATCTTCTGACACTTTAATAAATATTTTATACTTACTTAACTTACTTAGTACATACTTACTGATGAGACTTATTCCTCCTTGGTCAATTTTTCACCAGGGACGTAGGGACCATCAGGGAGGGTAAAAAAACTCATCAGGTCGGGTTTCACCAGGTATGTTACGGAGGGGTGTATGCAAACACAAAGTCCTTCAGTAAAACATCATAATTTTTCCAACAGGTGACCAGAAATTATCTCGGGATGAGTTTGACATCCTTCTGAAGGTCTCCAAAGACGTCAAGGAGACAAATTATGTGAACCACTTCAGAGCTGCGGACACCAATCATGATGGATACGTCTCGGCACAAGAGTTGAAACAGCGTTTCACTCAAATCAGCGGAAGGCCGACTGATATGAACAGTGTTCTGAATGTTCTCCAAAAAATGACCAAAACGGCGACGGGAAGTTGAACTACAAAGGTGAGTGTTGACATCCAAACTATGAATGTCTGTTTCGGTAAACTGAGTTATCGTACGATTTGTTTTCCTTATTTTGATTGGTTGAGAGACCACTACGTCGTCACCTGCCCACGCGCATTGCCATGTGACGCTGTAGTTGGATCTAATTTCTGCAGTACTATCCACGTCTGCACGGAGCTGCACAACTAAGTCATTTATGTGCATTATGTATTCTGACAAAGCAAGCGCTATATTTTAAGTCAATATATTACCATCAAGTGAAGCTAAATGCGTCTCATTTTGTGTATTGATAAATAACGCATTTGAACTTTACACGTATGTCGTTAGCATCATCGGTCCAGATATAGATTTATATATTAACCAAGCGCGAGGACGATAGTGGGAGAATATTGGCCCTAGATCTTGACAGTACGGATCAAGCCCAGCCAGGATCCTTACGGAAAGGACCAAGGTCCGATATTCTCCCAGTACGGTATTTAGAAAATACCGTAAAAGCTCTATTTAGCCCCCCCCTCTCTATTAAGCCCCCTTATCTAATAAGCCCCCTCAGATTTTGTAATAAGCCCCCCTCTCCATTAAGCCCCCCCCCCCCCCCCCCCCATAAATTACGTTTCCTTTGTAAGACGGTCATACATAATCCATTTCTTGTTCTATTTTAGTTAGTGGTGTAATAGTAAAGTTTGACAAATTAATGTGAATTTTCTTGAAAATTTATGATTTGAAATAAGCCCCCCCTTTCTATTAAGCTCCCCTCTCTAATAAGCCCCTCCTTCTTGAGGCCTGAAATTAAATAAGCCCCCGGGGGCTTAATAGAGCTTTCACGGTATTGGAAAAAAAAATTAAGGCCCGATTAACCTGGTCTCAACATTTGCATTCTTAAGAGCCATTTCCCGAGAATGTCAAGAATCGAAAGACACTCAAAAATTCGAATTTTTCTATATTTTGCCAAAACATTCCTTTGGGTGTACTAACTTAAGGAAAAATAGTTAAAAGTTCCAACGATTTTTTTAACGGACGAAATTTAAAAAAGTTCGAAAATTGAATAATTAGCGGTTTTCAGCTCAAAAACAGCTTCAAATTCTCACGCTTCTTTGGGAAGACGGGGAAAGCGTAAAAAAGACTCTATAAAAACGAAACTTGGCACAAATATTATGTTGTTCTTCCTCTTTAAGACTGTGTAATAAGTTTCTCCAAACATTGTTTCTAGCTTTTTCAATTGGAATATTTATACAGCTGCCATTTTTGTCGCTTAACATGAAGGCCGACTTTGACTGCTTTAAATGGCATCTGGTATATATCATTTGATAATAAAATCTACATGTAACGAAACCTTGGTTACTGTGCTTTCCACCAGAAAAGTTTTAGCTCTGGGAATTAAATTCTTTCCCGTCAGTAAAATAAACTGTCTTGGCATGTGAGCGGGTATAATTTTATGCAAATCACAGGCTTCGCATTCAAGGAATACATCTGTAAACGGAACAATTAACGTGAAAGAACGACTCACCATTACTTGTTACTCGTTTCTGCTGTCGTAGAAGTAAATTTCAGCTTTCTTGCTTCGTGTTGAGTCGTATAATCCATTAAAAGTCCAACATATTGATGAACGGCGGCGACGCAAAATTCCCTCTAATCTCGACAGGATTTATATCGCATCGTGCTTAAAACCTTTAACATGCACATATCATATGTAAAATGCGATTAAAAAGGCATTTTCTAAACAATACATAAGGAAATTACTTGCTTCTAGTTCTCGAGTGAAGACCACCACAAGTTAATTTGATCAACGCATGACCGAAATATGACCTTTAGTAACGCAAGCCGCCACCCGAAACAAGTCACGTTTCGCGTCGCTCATAGTCACGTTTCGCGTTGCTCACTATAGCTAGTCTATTAGTTTGAGGAACAACTAATTATTAATATTTATTTTTCTATTGTGTCTTGATTGGACCTTCTAAGCTTTATACGAACAGTTTCTGAAGGTTTTTCATTTCCAGACCTTGCATTATTGATCGCGAGCGAAAGCTGGCACATAACTAAGTAAGATTAATTTGTTAGTTTCTGAGAGCCCCCTGATCTCTGTGCCATGACTAGTCTGCAGAACAGGAGGCTACAAGTAAGATTTGCCAGTGTCGAAAAAGAGAGCTAGAAGGCAAAATGTGAGTAGCGAGAGCGAGGCGCGAATACACGTGGGCGTGGCGGTACTCCCCGCTTCACGCTCACTTCTCAGTGCGCTGCCCTGTACTTACCACTTTTAATACTTCACCCGAAAGGGACGAAATATCGTCAAGGAATCTTCCTGTCTCTAGAGATGAAGGGTTTTTTCGTCGAGCGAGCTTGCGAAGCGCGTGACAGCAAGCGCGGAGCATGAGACAGTTGTTCTTTCGACTTTCGTCTCGCGCTCTGCGCTCGCTGTTGCGCGCTTCGTGCGCTCGCCTAAAAAAAACAAATCCGCCTGTACTACAGGCTACTGTTGTGACCCCGTGCATCACATAACACTAAACATTGACTAAATCGACGCGAAACGTGACTGTAATGGATGGCCGCCTTGCGTTACTAAAGGTCATATTTCGGTCCTGCGTTAATCAAATTAACTTCTGCGCGCTTGAGAACTAGAAGCAAGTAATTTCATTATATATTGTTTAGAAAATGCCTTTTTAATCGCATTTTACATATGATATGTGCATGTTAAAGGTTTTAAGCACGATGCGATATAAATCCTGTCGAGATTAGAGGGAATTCTGCATCGCCGGGTTGAAAATGTCATCGCGAACTCTCGAGCTACAATTACCGTTCATCAATATGTTGGACTTTTAATGGATCATACGACTCAACACGAAGCAAGAAAGCTGAAATTTACTTCTACGACAGCAGAAACGAGTAACAAGTAATGGTGAGTCGTTCTTTCACGTTAATTGTTCCGTTTACAGATGTATTCCTTGAATGCGAAGCCTGTGATTTGCATAAAATTATACCCGCTCACATGCCAAGACAGTTTATTTTACTGACGGAGAAGTGTTTAATTCCCAGAGCTAAAACTTTCCTGGTGGAAAGCACAATACCCCAGGTTTTGTTACATGTAGATTTTATTATCAAATGATATATACCAGATGCCATTTAAAGCAGTCAAAGTCGGCCTTCGTGTTAAGCGACAAAAATGGCAGCTGTATAAATATTCCAATTGAAGCTAATTGAAAAAGCTAGAAACAACGTTTGGAGAAACTTATTACACAGTCTTAAAGAGGAAGGACAACATAATATTTGTGCCAAGTTTCGTTTTTATAGAGTCTTTTTTACGCTTTCCCCGTCTTCCCAAAGAAGCGTGAGAATTTGAAGTTATTTTTGAGCTGAAAACCGCTAATTATTCAATTTTCGAACTTTTTTAAATTTCGTCCGTTAAAAAAATCGTTGGAACTTTTAACTATTTTTCCTTAAGTTAGTACACCCAAAGGAATGTTTTGGCAAAAAATAGAAAAATTCGAATTTTTTGAGTGTCTTCCGATTCTCGACATTCTCGGAGAATGGCTCTTAAACATTCTCTTAACATTTGCAATCTCGTTACCAGAGTCTTCGTTACTCTTGTCCAGCGGCGGAACGGGCAACAAGGATCTCTGGGGGGAAGCGATCCGCCATGACCTAATTATTGGACTTCCGGTTCTACTGCGCATGTGTTCGACTCCGTGTTTCAACAAATGGCAACCAAGATTCTTGGACTTCCGGTCTTACTGCGCAAGTCAGGTGGATCACTCTATCCCAGAGGTCCTTGTTTCCCGTTCCATCGCTGGACAAGGATAACGAGGACTCTGGGAACGATATTGCAACATTTAACACCCCCTTTGTCTCAACATCTTCTCAACATTTATTTTGTTCTAAAAATGTTGAAGCCGTTTGACACGACGTGGTCTCAACATGACTCAACAAATGCTGAGAGAATGTTGATACCGTTTGATCGGACCTTTAGTATTGTTTTAGCATTGTGTTGCTTTTGAAATCTAACAGCGATTTTATATTTATTTTCCAGAGTTCAAGAAAGCGTTCTTTGACATTTGAGGCCGCATCAATAATGGTCATTCACAATCCTCGTGTGTGAAAAGCAACTGGACATCATATATTTTCATAGTTCAGTTGCTACGGGTACTAGTTAGTTCGTGTCACGGTATTGTCTTGTTCGGTTTCATCGGTATTTCCGTAGTTGTATTTCAATAAGTAAATAAGCACCATTGATTTTGGGCACATAGGTTTCTTTTAAAACGGCGTATATAACCAGAGTGATAGCCTGTGAAAGTGTGATTGCTACTTGGGGACGCGAATATATTCGTTGACCGCTCGATACTAATTAGAGCCCACTAACCTTCAGTATCAACCCGCCTAGAGGCAACTCGTGCGGTAACAATATACGTTGACACATCCACAGGAGTGCCATGTACTGAATCATAGGCTTGTTGTGTGCGCGTGCCAGACACAATTGCAAAACGGAGCTGTAATGTAATGTTATTATTCGTAATGCACTGAATAAAGGACTTGTGGTTTTCAAGTATTACTAGTTTCAACAAAAGTGATTTTAAAACTGAGAATGTGTGCGTCTCCTTCGTTAACGTGTCATCGTAAACACCAAATCGTGCAATTCTGGTCCTCTTCGTGGGTCAAAATGGGCATACTGCTTCTCGCCAATATGCGAACCATGCCTCGACTTTAGAGGGGCGGGAACCAGAAACTGTTTGGTGGGTTTGGCCAATCGTTCGGGTACGTTTTGTTGAATCCTGACAGATATATATTCTTATTTGTTATCTCCATTTGTTCAGCATTATGATTTAAATCCGCGCATGTTCAAATTTACGAAAGAATATTAAGGAAATTTTTTAATCAAAGTTAGTGGCGACTATCTATATATACCTCTTACTAACCGAGTTCGAGGTCCGTACGGTAAGTTACTAACCGATTTTTTTCCCCTTCGATTTATGGCCCAAGCGCGAAGCGCACGGGCCATAAATCGAAGGGGAAAAAACGAGGATCCGTAACTTACAGTACGGACCGAGATAACGAGGTTAGTAAGATAGTTATTATATCTCTCCCTTTGGAAAAAAAAAACATTTCAAGTCAAGCGCGAGGAAAGCGTCATTTGACTGACACGCATCACAATTGGTAATTTCATTATTTCTTTATTGTACCCATCCTCGGAGACCCATGGGTAGTTAGTCTGGCGCGAAGAAAGTTTATAATCGGCAAAAGTCGGAGCGGCGAAAGTTCGAAGTAGCTGTGAATTAACCCCTGGGCAGCGACTCTTATCGCAGTACTTCCAGAAACATTTGAATACACGGTCTCCGATTGGGCAGAACATTTCTGGCATTGTATTTTTCTGCCCAATCGACGAGCTCCTTCTATTGCGCCACTTTCGTGCCCTCTTACACGATGTTGTAAACACCCTCAGTTTTCCCAGTAATGTCGGAATTTTACCACGACAATGACGAGTTCTACTATCCAGACGCAGAAGAAGACGCAGAGGTAGACGGAGAAGCAAGCACAATAAGAGCTGAAAAAATTACGAAGAAGCCGACAAAGAAAACACTGACACGTCTTCCGAGTACCGTGATTTTATTGAGGAACAGCAGGCAAGAAGTACCAAAAACAAAACAAAATCTGACCTTAGTTAATATCTGGGAAAGGTTTTGTAAGGAGAAGAACGAGTGCAGAAAGCTGGAGGTTATACCCTGCGACGAACTTAATCTACTTCTTTGCGCTTTCTTCAAAGATATAAGAAAGAAAAATGGCGACGAATACGAACCTGGAACTCTTACTTGCCTTCAAAGAAGCATTCAGCGTCATCTTAACACCCACGGATCACAAGCCAATCTCATCCAAGGGGACGAATTCAAACTGTCCCGAGAAGTCCTTCGTGCTAAAAGAAAACAGCTTTTAGTGGAGAGAGGAAAGGGCAATCGTCCCCGAGCGAGCCGAGAAGTTAGCGATGTCGAAGAAGACAAGCTCTTTGCCGAAGGAGAATTTGGCGAACACAACCCGGTTGCTCTGCAGCGCACAGTCTGGTGGTTCCTGGCTTTACATTTTGGCTTTAGAGCCAGAGACGAAGGTAGAAGGCTCCAGTGGGGAGATGTCAGCCTTGAAAATGACCCGGACAAAGGCAATGAAATGCTGGTTTGGCAAGCAGAAAGAGGCTCTCGAATGCAATTTTTAGGTATGGCTCATGAGCCATATCGTTCCTGAGCCGGAGAGAGGGGGGGGGGGGGGGGGGGGTGGGGGGCAGATAGTGCCCCCCTATGTATCTCGCAAAGTATTGAAAATACTATGAAAATGAAACTTACATGGTGTGTGAAGCATCCGAAAATCTTTATTTTAGTGGCAGTCACGTGTCAATTATGACGTCATACCCGCCATAATGACGTCATACGCTAAAAAAATCCGCCATCTTGTATCCGAAATCTTGGATTTCTAAATTGTTCAGAAATGTCAGAAAATCTTCAAATTTGCTTTGAACAAATCAAGAAAAATATAAAGATGCTAAAACGGCAAAGATTTTGCAAAGATTTCATCGTAAAAAGCAACAATTTTATAAAAACTGAAAATTAAGCTAAAAAAAACAAATTTGGGTAAAACGATCTGTATCTCGAAAGTTATTTTTTGCTATAAAAATGAAACTTATGTGGTGTATAAAGCATTCAAACATGTTTATTTTAGTGACAATCACGAATCAATTGTGATATCATATCACGCCAAATAACGTCATACTTTAACATTGTCAATTATTCAGAAATGTCAGAAAATCACCAAATTTTGATTTGAAAACATCGAAAACAATATAAGGATGCACAATTGCAAAGATTTTGGAGGAAACAATTCGTAGAAAGCGGAAATCCCATGACAATTAAGCTGAAAATACCAAATTTGGCTAAAACGGCCTGTCAAAACTTGGTTGCCATGGAAACATCAAGTCACGTGATCACAAAATTGACACACCAAAATGTTCTCAGATAATGTTTAGGAAAAGTCATAAAGTTTGGCTACGATTGCTTGAATGCCCGCTAAGTACGATAGATTTGAAGTCAGCGCGGGCACCCCTCAGGCAGAATAGGGTTAAGGATACTTCCACCCTTCGAGAGTGAAAAAAATCAATTTTATTTTTATTTGACTAGATTGAAGTTAAGTATTTTTCCTAACATTTCCAGAATTTTTTTTTTTTAAATCTTGAAAAGCGCGCGAGTTATTTCGGAAAAGGTATTTTCAAATAAAAATTAATAATTCACAACAAGGTGGAAAGGTGTCACAAACTCTCAAATGCGAGGACTCCCCTGGGTAATTTTCGCGGCAAAGGGCTTCACGCCGGAGCTCGTATTTCACTCACATTTTGAATTCTCACGAGGAATTAGTTGTCCCGCGCCGGGAATGTTTTACATGCGATGAAAAAGTCTAAAAACGAAAGAAGTCCTTGGGTAAAAGTCAAGAAAAAACAGGACCGAAGAAGCAAGCTGAAAAAGCTTTCGCTGAAGAAAGTAAACAAGAGCTAGCGGAAAGCGACAAAGGATCTTGGTTCGGCCAAGATCCTTCAAGCTGTCCAAGCTTGACATTGAATGAAAAATTATCGGAGCGGCCTTCTGGAGCGAGTCCCCAAGTTTTTTACCTTCTCCATTTCGCAGATCGATCTTTCACTTGAACGTGCCGCAGCGAGAAAGCAAACGTGACGGCATTGCGATACTTTTCCCGGGAAATTCTGTTCCATTGTAGTTGACGCCACGGGATCCTGTTTCTTGATTGGCTCGCGGTGTCATGAGGCGATATAATCTCCTGTGGAGTCGCGGTTTGTTTACGAATCTTTATGAGCTGAAATCTCGCATTTGATTTTGGGAAGAATATATCGACTTTGAACGAATTTATAGGGTATGTAGATTGCACGGATTTTCGTCAAATTTGGCTAAAACATTACAGGGGTAATGACGAACAAAACCATGTCAGGAAATGTTGATATTTCAAATATTTTTCCCGTGGCGACCATTTACGCAACACATCTCGTATATTTTTAGCCACTCCAACTTTGGACAAGGATATCTAAATAACCAATCAGAATTTCTAAAAAAGCCTGACACGGTTTTGTTGATTGATGCCTTGTGAACAACACTGTACAGGTATTTCGCTAATGCGGCGGCATTCGATACCCGATAAATTCAATCGCACAACACTCGGACGTTTGGGGTTCTACCGGCTCCTGACACTTCGTAAAGAAAAAGTCGCTTAAATTATATTTTTATCGAAAACTACAGTTATTAAGCTTTCTATTAACATATAGTTTGGTAACGTTCTCTTGAAACTGGCGCGTGTACGAATTTTTTTCCGAAGGACTCCCGCGAAGGGTGGAAGTATCCTTAAGGCAACTTAAGGCGATTTAAGGCGACTTAAGGCGACTTTAGGCGACTTTGGGCGACTAAAGGCGACTTAAAGTGCCTATAACGCTTAGCCAATTCTTTTTTTCTCAAAAGTAGACATTGAAAATAAGCCATAACAAGCAGAATAATGGGATTTGAAGTTATTCTCGATTTTTAAAACGCGATTGAAATCACGGTTTTCGAAGTACAAACCGCGCCTTAGTGGACTGGCACTAGTGACGTCGACCCAGTATCTCATCTCAAGCGCACAACAAAGAAGAAGGGAGTCCAGAGTGAATTCGACGCGAGTTATTCGGGTTTCTGGCTGATTATTTGAGCCTAAATGTCAAAAAGTGACTCCAATTCCGAGACGAGCTATACTTCAGATGATTCTAGATTCAATTACGTCCCAGGGTACGTGATTGAAGTTGAAGAAGCGATATTAGATGAAGAGCAAGGCGTCTCGCCAACAAAGTTGGACCCAGACGTAAGCTTATTTAAAATCATACAAGGACAAGCTTATTGCAAGTGAAGTGTGGGTTTCAGAGAATCAGCAAAAGCAAGAAGCCCAAGTTAACTTTGAATGGAAGCTTCTGGACCGTAAGGCGAGTTTTAAAACCGTTTTTCGTTTGTTTGACATTTTGTTTATTTCGGACTTTTGCTTTGCGCGCAAGTCACGCAATCGATGTTTTGAATCAAAAGTTTTGTAGCAATAGCTCATCAAGTTTGCGTTATTTACCGATTCTGTCGACGTATGGTAGTTAGAAATCTCCATAAAGATACAATTTCGAATTTATTTTGTTGTAATAAGCAATTTATGGCGAGAATTACCCGTATTTTGATAACTTTTCTGCAAAACAAATATTTGATTCTACTTACAATCCTTGCGTGTAAACACTTCGCGAGGAGTAAGAAATTACATTTTAATCAGTGCAAGTAATCTTAAATTTTGCTTTCGTTTTGCCCCAAAAACAGTCGAATTGTGATACAAAACTAACTGTGATTTTCAGACGACAATACTGCATGATATTGACGGCGTTGAAATAAAATATATTCTCCAAACTGAATATATTTTCTTCCAAGTAGCCGTCAATAAATTATTAAATGCAGCATTGCCGTCTCAAAATCGCAAAATAGTTTATATTATTTGTGAAAATGTTTTAAAGTCTAAGCGATTAGATACATGTACCCCACCACTTTGCTCATTATGTTATTGTACTTTTTATGTCAACAGACCTCTATAAACCAGTGATCCCAAACATTTCACCCAAAACCTGTGAACATTTTTCCTATAACACTGTATATAAACTTTGAGATGGTAATAATTTATTGCATTATATTGACGGCTACTTGGAAGAAAATATATTCCATATAGCCCAATACAGGGAATATATTTTCTTTCAACGTCGTCAATATACATGTAATGCAGTATTGCTGTCTGACATGCGCATTGCTAGTTTCTATCCTATCCACTTGTGTGAGAAATAAAAAATCTGAAATTAATACAAGTCTTTTTTTATTTTTATATTTTAATCAGTCTATGAATAAACTTATGGTCTGTTGCACTGCCCTAAACCTTGAGATCTTCTAGATCTGTTACTGCGTGGTATTGCTTATCACAAATTCACTTGCCTTGTTCATGGGTACTTGGGTGGAAAAAGGATACCTTTGCCTGCATGTAGCAGTATCATGCCATAAGAAAAAACATTTCCAGAGCCATCTGCATATAATGCTGGATTTGAAACTGAAGATGCTGAATTACTGTTTTAAAGTGAAGTAAAGTAGCCTGTGAACAGGCTCCTAAGTGGGGTATAGGGCAAAAAAAATTGGGGAGCCGAGTGTGGACTGAGGTGAGCAAAGCGAGCTGGGCGCCGACAGGCTAGAAATGAAGCAAAGTCTTTTTAGAGCCAAGTGGCCAATCAGGCAGGCACTTGTACATGTATCTCTGGTTTCCATAGCATGAAGTGGCTAAGAGTACTGCTACTCCACACTAACTGGGATGCTAGTCCATCGCAGGGTTACCCCCAGCATTTTGTTAGGTTTCCCTAATGGTTATGCCGGCACCCATTTATAAACCTGGATAGAAACAGATAATGTGGAGCAAAGTTTTTTGTCTAAGGAGACAACACAATGGCAGAGACCAGGCTCAAACCACCGACCCTCCAGAAAGAAGTCTGGCGCACTAACCACCAAACCACCGCACCTCCACGATACTGTTTTAGGTTCCCATAATAAGTACTGGTTGCTCTATGTTGACTGCTTTGAGATGGGAAGGAACAGCATTGTTTTTAACAATAAACTGATGCATGCAGGAAAGGAATAATTATCAGTCTGCTGAATAACTAGTTTTACAGTGGTATAGCAGTTACTGTACGACAGACATAAGGTCAATAATCATTCACAAGTTATTGGTAATTGGCACTTTATTTTACATACAAAATTCTGACATTAATGCTGAGAACAACATTGATGAGTGATTCAAATTCTAGAGCTACAAAAAATTGTAGCATGCAATACATTATGAGTGTTATCTCAAATGTACTCACTATACTTCTCATTCTGCTCAGTATAATTCAGACTTGTTTATGTTACTGGTAACTGCAGTTGATTTCTTGGGCAATTGGTTACATTTTTATGCCCTTTCATAGGCAGTTTGCTTGAAGAACATTGTATTCATCACTCAAATCCTACATATAGCAACCGGCCTAAGCAACAAGAAATGTCTGTATACAAACATGTGTATCCTCGACATAATCTACAGAGATAATAAGACACATTGTCTGTTCAAGCAAGATATACTAAGAGGCTATGAGCAATAAGAGGATAAGCAAAACAGACACCAGACAATTCAAAGTGCCATTATATTTTGGCCAGTTTCAACTCTGCATAAATTTATATTTAGCTCCCTCACCTCAATAATTTCAATTATTGAAAGATTCAAGTAAATCACTTCCCTAATCCAGGCACCATTCTGAATATTGCACTCCTTATGAGTAAAAATATAAAGATTTAAAACCTAATAAACTTAAGCTTAAGGTTATTTCGGTTTGAGAATACAGTGTAAGTTGCCAGAAATTATTATATAAGCTTACATCAGTTATTCTCTGGTGATAGAACATTGATGGTGCAAATCAGACACAACACGTCAAAGACTCCATTCGCCTCTTCGCATTCTTGAGCGTCTCACGTATTACTAGTTATTTCAGTAGGTTTGTTATTGGCTGTACATATGAGCTTAAGTTAAGCTTAAATAAAGAATTAAGATCGAAACAGTTGACAAATTATCAGTTCTCACCGCGGCTCGTCGATCGGTGGCGACGTTTGGCACTTTCACTCACAACTGGATTTCTGGTCACTTCGCTTCGCAAGAACAGTTGGCACAACATTTATGCCGATATCGTCTCATTTCAGTCTTGGGAACACTGGCTTGTCTCGTCATCAACAAAGCTGAAGCGACGCATATGCATGAAGGTATATTAGGTGCTAAATGGAGCGATATTGAGGAGTTTCGGGTCGGCCTTTTGCTTTACGAAATCGACCACTTCTTTCTGTGTTTCCTTGCTTCGGGACGATCGTCGTCAAAGAAAGGTATAGCATACAGAACTATACCCTTCTGCAAATCTGGAAAGGCTGAACATCCACCCGCAACACATTTACCCGGCATATTTCTAGTTTGGTATACAGAAGAATCAAGTGATAAACAAGCAAAGCTCTGCAGCCGTGATACTGGGTTGACGTCACAAGCTAGTGCCCAGTCTCTCAATAAATTGCTCCTTTTTGTTTTCAAAATGGCGGAAAATGGGCTCTTTTCGGGGATTTTGTCCTCTGATAAAAAAAAGACTAAACACAGAATACGATTTATTTCTTCGCAAAACGTCTTAGACAGACATAAATTTTCGAAATCCATTATAACTGGGTAAACGTTATAGGCACTTTAAGGTCCGCAGAGTAGTCCTATGCCTGGTGTCGTATTTCCTAGCTTTTAGTCAAAATTGCCGTAGAACGAAAACGATATCTATGGCATTTATTTTCTCTAATACTCGCTTTGTATTGAAAATTATGAGTGATAAGAACATTGAACTTTTATTTTTGTCATAAACGAACAAAACGAGCCGTAGAACGATAAAACTGGTCACGGATTTTAAGCAAACCATTTTTGAAATTAAATAATTTCAGTAAGCAATAATTGAAGTACAGTGTAACCTCGATATAACGATGTGCCAAGGAACTGACCAAATTAGATCGTTATATCGTGAAATCGTGATAACGAATTCTCGATATAACGATTTTTCGGGAAAAGAGCCAAAAATACGTTATATCGGGGTATTGTTAATAATTGATTATTGTAACAAGCTGTTGACAGACACGTTAAAAAAAAGTATTGCCCGGGAGTATTGTCATATCTTTTCAAGTGTTAAGCCTCCTTTTTCATCGCGCGATGATTGATTTTATCGTTATATCGGAGTAAATTTTACGTTTGGGCAGCCAGATTGTGATCGTTATTTCGGGAATATCGTTATATCGAGTATCGTTATATCGGGAGTTTTCTCCATACATTTACTGTAACATTTGCCGGGCTGTAAAATGTTGATCGTTATACCGGGAAGATCGTTATATCGAGTATCGTTATATCGAGGTTCCACTGTATATAATAGACAAAAAAAGTGTTAATAATATGTTCAGTTGTTTGTAACAATTTATTAAGACGAAATAATAGATAAAAAAGCTCCAAGACATCAAATTTGTGGTTATTAAACTGAGATAAATAGCTCAAGCAAACAGCGGACAAAATGAAGGTATTAACTTTGGTTGACAAAAACTGGCACGTTGTGGACATGACGCGTCTGGTCGTGGCAAATATCAAAACATTGTCTTCATGGTTAAAAAAAATTATTTCTGGAAAAGTCTGTGTCATCATCATCTTGTAGTAAATTTTGATAGCAAACCTTGCATAGTTTTTACGATATTAGGGAAATAAAAACAGATTTCCATATCTTGAGTGACAAGCTAGTGTCACCGCGCCTTGATTGAAACCGTCTCAGTCGGCCAATCCCTTTTGACACTTCATTTTTAAGCACCAGTTAGAACTCAGCATTTTATTGCATCCAATCACACTCTCGTGAGGTCATCACCAACCAATAGTGGCACAACTACGTGTCAGTTTCACCCACACCCTAATTCTTTACAAACACCAATTCCCAATTCAAGTTGGGGACATTGCGTTTAGGGAACGTACAGAGTCAACTGGACCAAGACGAGTAAGTTGTCATTTTTAAAAATGGGATATAAGCTGTTTTACCAACTATAATGTTCGTATATTCTTTTGTGGTAGAATTTTTGGGAATATTGATCGATTGAAGATAGCACTGGTACAGCCAACATTTCCAAGGTACGGTAGGTACAAATTTGCCTGTATAAAGATCGTATTACAATTTACCTTTTACTGTCAACATGAAAGTGGATACATGTAGTAACGTGTTATTCTTTTTATTTTCTGCAACATTTCTCCAGGATTTCTCCAAGTGAAACGACTATAAATTGGTAAGTTAAAATGTCCTTGTATCCAATCAGTTTGTTGTTAGCACATGAGCGTGGGCGCTTTTGTACCATTCATCGAATGTTACTTTAATATACTTCACGAATGAGGAATTACAAATCGTTCACCATTTTAGCCGTCTTTTAAACCGAACTAGAAAAATAAAAATGTAATCACTCGGTTAATATCAGCGCAATTTTGTCAACTGGTAGTGCATGATATAAAGTCTAGATTCATACGAACAGGCTCAGCGCGCGCATCCAAAGTTGACCAAAATTTCATATTTCAGTCAAAATTGGAATTTTAATGGGAGTATCATATAGTACATTACTTCTCCCCGTGTTGTTATTTTCCGGGTGCCGATAAATCTATGTATAGTAGGGGTATCGAATGGTCGTTCACAATTTTCAAGTGCTCGCAAAATTGGGCTTCTGCTCGAATTGCTCGCAAAATTTTAGTGGGTCTCGTTTGCTCGTGCTCGCATATTTTTACAAGTGCTCGCATGCGCGGTTTTTTTATAAAGGTAGTTTTTGCAGAGTGCTCGCTGCTCGCAAGGCAAACTATTATCGATGCTCGTGCTCGCAAATAAAAGCGCTGTGCCCGCATGCTCGCAAATGCTCGCAAAGACCATTCGATACCCCTTATAGTTCCGTTCCTCATAAGTTTCACCAAAAATTCCACACAAACGGATCGCAGACGCTGGAACAACGTTTGATCCAGAGTGCATTAGGTTACGTTTTTTTCTGATCAAATTACTGCTTATCGTAAGCTGGCATGCCGATTTTAGAATTTTTTCGTAGAATTTTGAAAACCTTGGCGTATTTTTAACGCGGGACGGTACATGGAATGCGCCTTGGCGTCAAGTACTACTGACACATCTCCCCGCAGCGATGCTTTTGAGTTGCCGCTTTTGTTAAAAATTAATTTTGGACTGCAAGCTCCCCTATTTCAATATTTAAATCTAACTTAATTGGAATAAATTTAATGACAGCACTCAGTGGGAATCCATCTTGAAAGGAGTTTTATTTTTATGAAATAACATTTTTGTAAGCTGTAGAGTTACACCTTGGAAACCTCAATAAATATTATTTTGGTACTGGTCAGTGAAGGAGGTGGTAGTCTTGGGCAATTTACTTGTTATTTGAAACTTTACTGCGAAGAAATGTTTGGATTTGGTTGAGTTCTCGATTTTCTGCAACCTCGGACAATACTAGTTGAGACAAATTTAAATGATGCCTATATTTTCCTGCTGTCCTGAACAAAATGACAAGAGTGAGGAAATAAATGACAGTTCTCCCCCCTCTCCTCTACCAATGTTGTTTTGGGTAACACAGAATTTGTATGAATTAGTTTTCAGGACAAAACAACATTGAACGGGGGGTGGGGAGGGGGACGAATTTGTTCCATCTCACGACGTTGAAGGCGCGCGCGAAATAAAACAAACAGATGAAACTGTCTCAACAGTTCTGTCCGAGGTTGTGTGCCCTGGCAAAGTCACCAAAAACACCGCCATTTTTGTTCACGGCCAAGTTTTTGAGGGGAATGGGTACAGCGGCTAGTGACGGCAACCCAGGAGCCTTGGATCCTTCGCGTCTACTCATTTCCTTCAGGAAGATGCGATACACATTCGAAAAGTGTGTAGAAACGCCTTCCTTTTGAAAAATCGTTTTGTTTTACAAAAGTGTGGTTACGCCATCTGAAAAGCTGGTATAATAAAAAACACCATAAAACAATTGATGTGAAGTTTCGCCACACTACTATAGACCTTATTCATAAATGGCGGCCGATTAATTATTCTTTTATATTCATGCTAATCAGTCCCCCTAGGCTCGTTAGTATGTGCAAAATTCAAAATAAGTTTTACTCTAAAATGAGGCTAGGGAGGCTGATTAGCATGAATATTAAAGAATAATTAATTCATTTTAATGGCGGTGTTTCCTGGTGACTTTGCCGGGGCACAGAAAATCGAGGATTCAACCAAATCCAAACATTTCTTCTCAGTAAAGTTTCAAATAACAAGCAAATTGCCCAAGACTACCACCTCTCCTTCACTGACCAGTACCAAAATAATATTTTATTGAGGTTTCCAAGGTGTAACTCTACAGCTTACAAAAATGTTATTTCATAAAAATAAAACTCCTTTCAAGATGGATTCCCACTGAGTGCTGTCATTAAATTTATTCCAATTAAGTTAGATTTAAATATTGAAATAGGGGAGCTTGCAGTCCAAAATTAATTTTTAACAAAAGCGGCAACTCAAAGCCGTGATCGCTGCGGGGAGATATGTCAGTAGTACTTGAATGACGCCAAGGCGCATTCCATGTACCGTCCCACGTTAAAAATAAACCAAGGTTTCAAAATTCTACGAAAAATTCTAAAATCGGCATGCCAGCTTACGATAAGCAGTAATTTGATCAGAAAAAAGCGTAACCTAATGCACTCTGGATCAAAAATGTCGAAAACATCGAGATTTTATAGTATGCCCAAGCTCGAAAAATTCCTCAACTACGAAGCCAAAATAATGTGTGAAATCGCTTGACATTTCTAAACAATGATAGACTATTCTCAGAAAAATTAAATGATATATTTCGTGTAAATTATATTTTGAATTTCAGACTTCCGGTTATCTAGTAGTTTTTTTGAAAACACTTCCCGGCTGCCGGTTATCTAGACACAATGTTGATGTCACGGACGAGCGTCCGATCGAGTACGGCTAAATCATTTTAATTATCCCGGCGTATCACATCGAACGAAATCGAACGAAATTTTAATCGAACTCAATCGAACTAAATCGAACGATTAAATTCGATTTTGTTCGGTCATCGAACGAAATCGAACACATATTTTTTTGTGAGTTCGATTTCCGAACCAAATCGAACGAATCGAATGTCATCGTTCGAATTTGTTCGATTTTTTGTTTTTTATATATTTTATTTATTCCATGGCCATCCCGGGTCTCATTAGCACACTGTGACAGGCAACTCAGTCCTGTAAATGACCCAAAAGACAGATGGAGCCTGAATCTATTAATATGTATTTATAATCATGAGCTCGAAAACTGAACGTTCGATTTTGTTCGATTCGAAAAAATTTTTGTGAGTTTCGATTTCGTTCGATGACCGAACTAAATCGAACTAAATCGAACGATTGAGTTCGATTGAGTTAGATTTCCGAACGTTCGATGTGATACGCCAGGAATTATGCAGTGCAAGGTAGCTTTAGTTTGTTTGTCGTTTCTTCTGTCAAATAACCAGAAAAATCACAAGTTTGATCGTTTTAACGGTCTTTCAGCATGTCGAAAGATGGCATGGTTTCATCGAAAATAAAGTTCGTACGACAGATTTCCCGTAAGACAGCCAAAAAGGTTCATCTGGTATCGGCCATCTCGAGCTCGATTTTCTCGAACTCCCCGCTATCTCGAATTATTTTTTGTTCCCTTGGGCCAAATCAACCATCGCGGTTATATCAAATTCAAATGACAATGTTGATGGACTGTGACACCAGAAACTCCTCTATTCCTGATAAGATATATTCGGCGTGCAGTGCGTGGTCCGTTGATATGTGTTACGTAATATACACCCCGTGTTCAGTAAAAGTCCACATCTCACCCAGTCTTTTCGACAGGACGATCGTCCGCTTTGTTTCGCCCAACGTGACCCACCTCACGCAGCGATGGACCATCCTCTCCTCCTGGAGCTACCCGCTCCCAGTCGCCTCGGGCTGATTCTCCCCATATCTTATCACAGCCCAGGCACGGTTTGTTTGGGATCCCAGCGAAAATATATTATACTATTTTTTGGAATTGAGCTGTTGACAGGTTGTGTTTATTTCGATGTTTTGTCTTATTTTATGCTCGTGTGATATTTATCGTATGGAATGTGCTGTATTTTTAAATATCAGTTACATTTTCAACCCAAATATCGTTAAAAATTACTGCTATCGAATGCGAAAATAATTGGTCTGAATAGCCAAAATTCCAAAAAATCCAAAAAGTTGCTCTTATGACCAAACGTTGCTACAAAACAAACAAGTTGCCAAAAAGTTGCCAAGCAAGTTGTGGCTATAGCACGTACTAGCTGTTGAGAGTATTAGTTTGTGTACTAAATTTTAAGGTAATTCCATCGAAATAGAAGTTACACTGGGAAGTTTCTGAAACTTTCCCTAGTTGAACATTGTGATGTAATGTATCAAAATATAGAATAAAAAGAATAGGTCACCAGCCCCACGAAAGAGATATAATCGACTAAAAATACCTCATAATTCCTTACAAAATCAACCAAAAACACGTATTTTTTCACGTTTTCAGTGATTATTAATTTCCCTGCACTGAGAATTGGACTATACTCCTTGTATAGAAAGAAGATGATTACTAGACTTAAATTTGCGAAAAAAAATGATAGGTCACCACGCTCGTTTACGAGAAAACAATCATTTACCTCTCTGGCGAGCATATCCACAATGAAAAAGCCGCCATGTTTTTAATGTGTGCGCGCTAATTACGCGCGAAATTATGCGCAGAAACGATGCGCAGTGCAATACTAAGGAATGAACTTAAATGTATTTCTAATCTTGTTGATAGAATGGCAGGATTCATGAAGTGGATAATTCCATTGTTAATTGCGGTAGCAGCTGCAGCCGAGGACATTCCAGTGAGTTGGCCGTGAATTCATGTTATGCACGCTGGGAAAAATAGTATCTGGCCACGTGTTTGACCTCTACGATCTATTTTAAATAGAAAATAACCCTCAAAAGGGAGACCTCAGCTGAATAACATCCCGTAAATCTATTAAGCTTCCCCCTCCTTCTCAAATATATTTTATTTTTATTTGTGTCAATATTTATACAGGAACATCTGATTTAGCACACATATATAGCTACATGTAGTTTAAACAGATCCCTGTCTACTTTAGCAATATAAAAAAACTAAAAAAAAAATACGGAAACACTCACCCACAACGTCAATCGCCCTACATCACCAACTAGTACTCTGTGCATTTTCTCCTCCTCTCCTCTCTCTTCCCCTCTCCTCTTCTCCTCCCCTCCACTCCCAAAACTTTGCACGTTTATGGGGTCCGTGTTTGGATTGACGTCTTCAGGTTAAACCTATAAATAATCATTAACCCTAATTTAAAACGTTCCCTGACACAATATATTTTTATTACATGTTTTAAACCTAATATCTGTCCCTTATAAGGTATCCCATTGTAAGCAAGTATAAATGCCAGTTTTGAAAAATATACAAAGGTCATACTGATGAGTGAAGCAAATTTGAGCAAATTTGTATTGCTTCTTTTGCAGATGGAAAGCAAAGATGTACAAAATGACGGTAAGCGGTTACACTTGATACGCCTTTCTGAAATTATATAAGTGCAGCTCAGTGCTGGTTTAGCATTTCGCGTTCATCACGTTCCTTGAAGTTCATCGAAACTCACAGTTTTCCTCGCCGACTTCGCTCTCGAAAAACCGTTCACTTCTCGCGCGCGGACAAATATCCCTGCATATGTTCGCGCCAAATGAAGGTTATTTTTAATGAACTACCCGTTAACGTTTAGGTTCTTGTCACTTGTCTCTCTCACAACTTACAATTTATGCAATCATCACGACTTAAAGTGTCCATTACCTTTTTTATTATTTTCTCATCTGAATATAAACATCCCCCAAATAACTTCTGCGAAAACATTTTGCAATTTGCACAAAACGCGAATTTGTTATGAATATTTCAAATCTTCAAAATCCCGTCCCGCTGTTAAGAAGTCACGTGTTCCATAATCTACGTCACAGATCCTTTGTGAAACGAGAAGGACCGAGAGGAGACTAAGGCAAATGGTGAGCCAAAATGGCGGCAAATTTGAAAGTTTTATATCATTCCAAGAGAGGATGATCTAAGAGAACACATCCCCATGCCACATGATAGTTTTTTTCTAATCTCTCTTGAAAATTCATGAAAAAAATCGTGTTTTGTGAAAATCACACATTTTTTTCGCAGAAGTTTCCTTGAGATATGTTTGGATTGAGATGAGAAAACAAAAACAAAAAGGTTATGGGCACTTTAGGCCAGCGGATTCATTATCTGCGCGTGGGTAGAAGTTGTGTATTGCCAGAAGAACAAGAACCCCTGAAGGGATTACAAGCGGCCGATTTCCGGGGGGGGGGGGGGGGGACTCCCTTATTTTTGCTATATAGGAACGTGCAGCTGGACAGGGTATGGTTTTTGAGCATTTTGGTCTGGAACAGGGTATACCAAAAGGCATTTTTGGGTATCAGGGTATCAGTTTCCCAGGAGTTGGCACGAAGATCGGTAATTGATACTCTGGCATAGGGTAGATGAAGTAGTGAGACGAAAGGAAACGCGTAGGAGTGTTAAAAAAGCTTTACAACTACAACTCGCAGTGCTGCTTAGTAGTTTAGCCTTTTGGGCTAGAAAGAAAATCGTTAAGAATCGTCCGGAATAGGCCTAGGGTATCTTTTTTCAACATTTAGTTTACATGGAGGGAGGGTGACCCGGGTACCCGGGTCACCCTCCCTCCATGTAAACAGTAGCCTGCGAGCGCAGACGTATTTCCGGCTCGAGTTTCCCCGCCGGAAATACGTCTGCGCTCGCAGGCTATGTAAACAGGCCCTTAGTCTGGAACAGGTTCGCAAAATTAGGGTTGTTATAGCCCAGCGGCACACCCCCACCCAAATTTTTTTGGGGAGAACCCCCCCGGGCCAATTTCACATTTCACCTTCAGGGGAGAAAGAACAATGTACCCCTCCACCCCCTCGGTCAGTTTACTCTGAGGTTCTCCCGCCAAATCTAAGAGTCAACTTCGAACCTGCGTGACGAAAAACGTGACTGGGTGATGCAATATTTTGGCTAGCGTAAGTTTGAGCTTAGGTCAAGTTTACAGTGTAGAAAATTTTAGCTAATGTCAATTGCATCATAATCAACAAGGGCACAGATGTGTTTTCGCTCAACGTGAAAATAAATTGTGAATGACATATATGCTGTGGAATTGTGTAAGAAAAACTGTTATGTTTTTGGGACCGAGTTTTATCGTTCGTTTAATGAGGTGCATGTATTAAACAGAACATAAATTATCTAGTGGCTATTTATTTGCATGTCTCCTGGCTACGTTTACAATGTAATGGGAAAACCCCTCACAATGCAATGCAATGTCAACTGGGGAAAGTGCAGTGAAAAAAAACTAGTAGTCACGCCAGTCTCGCTAAAGTCCGCAGTTTGCGTGAAACCGGAAGCCGATTCCCGCTGGGATCGAATAACACGCAAAGGTCACACCGCCAAATTTAGCACATTTTGCAACAACACTGCTGTTCACTGCTGTGGGACATTTGTCTTTGCTTTTTTCAATGCGATTCCTGTAATAAACTCAATACATGTACGCACTTACACGACACTACAGAAAGCCGGTGGAAGAGAAATTCTCCACTGGCTAATTTTAGACCGAGATGCGATAACATCATGTCAACCGTGTAGAGGGCTAGCGCTAGCGACATGAAAACAAGATCGAATAACGCAGTAACGCAGTTCGACTCCTCTGCTCCCTGTGTCATTTCAAGTCATCAAGTTTAATTTCTGCTGAAGTAAGAAAAACGACTTTTTGTTTGTTATCCAACTACATTCTGAAACTCTGCATCAGCACATACATGATCAGCTTCACAGATTAGTATTAAAAAGAATCACTGTTCTTATGCACACATTTTTGATTTCTCCACCGCAAGTATTTGAATTATTCATCTCTTGTAGGAAAAGACGATTAATAAGCTTATTCATGACTTCATAGGTTAACTTTAAGATGCTCAGCTTCACAGATTAGTATTAAAAATAATCACTTTTCTTATGCACACATTTTTGATTTCTAGACAGAAAGTATTTGAATTATTCATCTCTTGTAGGAAAAGTGTGAATGTTAAAACCTTTCACGACAAACGATTAATAAGCTTATTCCAGACTTCATAGGTTAACTTTAAGATTACGGTGTAGAAACTGAAATATATATCTAAATGCCATCAACTAATGACAAATAGTCATTTGAAAACATACCTTAATTTATCTTAATACCACTAATCCAAGGACACTAATCACGTTTACAAAAACATATACCACGGGGTGTCGTAACTGCGATCAGGAAGAGAAATCCCAATGCGGATTGCTTCATGCTCATAGCACAATACCTCTATTGCATCATCTTTACATGACCAGAGATTGCGTCATGTCAACCGTGGGATCGAATAACGAGAAAAGGTCACACAACAAAATTTAGCACATTTTGCAACAACACTGCTGTTCACTGCTGTGGGACATTTGTCTTTGCTTTTTCCAATGCGATTACTGTAATAAACTAAATACATCTACGCACTTACACGACACTACAGAAAGAATGTGGAAGAGAAATTCTCTACTGGCTAATTTTAGACCGTGATGTTGTGCGATAACATCATGTCAACCGTGAAGAGGACTCAGGCTAGCGACATGAAAAAAACAAGAACCCCTGAAGGGATTACAAGCGGCCGATTTCCCGGGGGGGGGGGGGGGGGCACTCCCTTATTTTCGCTATATAGGAACGTGCAGCTGGACAGGGTATGGTTTTTGAGCATTTTGGTCTGGAACAGGGTATACCAAAAGGCATTTTTTGGGTATCAGGGTATCAGTTTCCCAGGAGTTGGCATGAAGATCGGTAATTGATACTCTGGCATAGGGTAGATGAAGTAGTCAGACGAAAAGAAACGCGTAGGAGTGTTAAAAAAGCTTTACAACTACAACTCGCAGTGCTGCTTAGTAGTTTAGCCTTTTGGTTAGAAAGAAAATCGTTAAGAATCGTCCGGAATAGGGTATCTTTTTTCAACATTTAGGGCCTGTTTACATGGAGGGAGGGTGACCCGGGAACCCGGATCACCCTCCCTCCATCTTAACAGGCCCTTAGTCTGGAACAGGTTCGCAAAATTAGGGTTGTTATAGCCCAGCGGCACACCCCCACCCAAATTTTTTGGGAGAACCCCCCGGGCCAATTTCACCTTGAGGGGAGAAAGAACAATGCACCCCTCCACCCCCTCGGTCCAGTTTACTCTGAGGTTCTCCCGCCAAATCTAAGAGTCAACTTCGAACCTGCGTGACGAAAAACGTGACTGGGTGATGCAATATTTTGGCTAGCGTAAGTTTGAGCTTAGGTCAAGTTTACTGTGTAGAAAACTTTAGCTAATGTCAATTGCATCATAATCAACAAGGGCACAGATGTGTTTTCGCTCAACGTGAAAATAAATTGTGAATGACATATATGCTGTGGAATTGTGTAAGAAAAACTGTTATGTTTTTGGGACCGAGTTTTATCGTTCGTTTTAATGAGGTAGGGCTAGCGTAAAATACAACTCAAATACGTGGCAGTTGATAAAACAGTTGTTTTTATCAATGATTATTTTGATAGCTCACTTCCGATTCAAACAACAAAAGGGAACTTTGTGACAAGCTCAAGAAAGATCACAGACAGATAATCCATGTCGTATTCCGGAATAAAGCATGTCTCAGAATCTTCGGAATCATAGTTCGACTCCGAATTTCCGTCGCTGGAAGACATATTTCTTTGTGGGTAAAATTGCGATAGTTATGAAGACGTAAAGAAAAAGAAATCATCCGAAGAAGTTTCTACACAATGTAAATCCCTCACAAAAGCCTCTTATCGCTATTCAGAACGTTCCCGCCGTTACGTCACAAGATCTCGACCCAGGACCCGAATAATGCGCGGTCGTGGGACAGAAAATTCCAAGTTTAAACGGCTGTAGAAACGCGGGGATTTTATCGATTGCGATAATTTTTTCGCAGACGTGATCAGGGTAGCAAGGAAATTTATTTAAGCGAAAAAAAACTTTTTGGGGTTAGTTGCACTTTAAGTAGTCCATTTTCAAGATGACTTGGTCCACTACTACTGATTAAAGAGTAATCTTGATTTCTATGATTCAACAAAGTTTATGTCGTGTGTGGTGCTTTTTTGAATTCGTTTCCATCCATATGTAAAGACTGAGATCAGGAAGCTACCGTATGTAAACATTTTCAATATTTTCCACAGGCAGTAGAGGATCAAAATTGGACTTTTTCGAGTTTCGATTTATATGCTTTATACGATGACCTTTGTGAGTCGATCTATTCGGCTTTATACGCGGTGTATTGCGTTACTACATTATTCGATCATTAAGTACCCGCTGGGACGACAAAGAGAAAACAATAACAAGATCGAATAACGCAGTAACGCAATTCGACTCCTCTGCTCCCTGTGTCATTTCAAGTCATCAAGTTTCATTTCTGCTGAAGTAAGAAAAACGACTTTTTGTTTGTTATCCAACTACATTCTGAAACTCTGCATCAGCACATACATGATCAGCTTCACAGATTAGTATTAAAAAGAATCACTGTTCTTATGCACATATTTTTGATTTCTCCACCGCAAGTATTTGAATTATTCATCTCTTGTAGGAAAAGACGATTAATAAGCTTATTCCTGACTTCATAGGTTAACTTTAAGATGCTCAGCTTCACAGATTAGTATTAAAAATAATCACTTTTCTTATGCACACATTTTTGATTTCTAGACAGAAAGTATTTGAATTATTCATCTCTTGTAGGAAGAGTGTGAATGTTAAAACCTTTCACGACAAACGATTAATAAGCTTATTCCAGACTTCATAGGTTAAATTTAAGATTACTGTGTAGAAACTGAAATATATATCTAAATGCCATCAACTAATGACAAATAGTCATTTGAAAACATACCTTAATTTATCTTAATACCACTAATCCAAGGACACTAATCACGTTTACAAAAACATATACCACGGGGTATCGTAACTGCGATCAGGAAGAGAAATCCCAATGCGGATTGCTTCATGCTCATAGCACAATACCTCTATTGCATCATCTTTACATGACCAGAGATTGCGTCATGTCAACCGTGGGATCGAATAACGAGAAAAGGTCACACAACAAAATTTAGCACATTTTGCAACAACACTGCTGTTCGCTGCTGTGGGACATTTGTCTTTGTTTTTTCCAATGCGATTACTGTAATAAACTAAATACATCTACGCACTTACACGACACTACAGAAAGAATGTGGAAGAGAAATTCTCTACTGGCTAATTTTAGATCGAGATGCGATAACATCATGTCAACCGTGAAGAGGACTAAGGCTAGCGACACGAAAAAAAAAGTGCATTTCTTGAAGCGGCTCGATGCCCATGATGCATCGGCCGCTTAAAAAGTGCATTTCTTGAAGCGGCTCGATGCCCATGATGCATCGGCCGCTTAAAAATGAGAAAACATGGCGGCCGATGAGACGATGGAAGTACGTATTGATGTAAGAATCATTGTTGTATTTTTTTTTTTTACTTTGTGATCCTTTAAACGGGAATAACTTCTTCCTCAAGTGTTTCGATTTCAAGATGCAACATAGACGACGACGGCAACGAGAACGTCACAAAACAATAGGTTTAATTAGTAGCTAAAGTTTAGAAAATGCTCAACTCTTCGTCTGATACGTCGATAGCTCAGCTAAAGAACAAACACTGTCTAATGTCTAGCGTACACAGATTCAGTTCTTAGGGAAAATATTGAAAATGGAAAAAATAATCGAGTCCACCGTCCACGCCGTTCCTCGACTTTTAGCGAGATCATTTGCGGGATCATTTTCGGGATCATTTGCGGGTAATTTGCGGTCCTCCTGGGATCATTTGCGGTCCAATGTGGCGATCATTTGCGGTCGGGGATCATTTGCGATCCCTGGATCATTTGCGAAGCACTACAGTTGCCTTGTGCGGTAATTGTAGTGGCTTAGCTCCCCGGCTTAACACGAACTTTCCGTGATGTATTCCCTTGGTGATTCCTTGGTGCGGATGAAAAAGCCATCCTGTCGGTTGAATTACCAATATATCATGTCCATTAATTAATTCCTGTTGCATATCTTCGAGATTTTCACGGTTAAATATATTTGAAGACGATCGAATACCGCATCAAACAAGTCTTTGCATCCGTGAAAGATAATTTATGCCCAACGAAAATCTGCAGGCGGTATTCTGATTGGCTAAAACCAACAAAGAAACCTCACGCGTCCAGCAGTGCCTTCGGAGGGATGAACGTGGGCTCATATTCCCGAACAAGGGCTGGTAATCAAGCCTACGGTTAATTTTCCTTTCTATATCTGAACTTGCACTCCAGCTTACTCCGTACCTACGAATTTAGCTCCCAGACAGCTCGGCCACATTGGATAAATTGAACGTGTTGGAATAATCGCAAAATAGTTTACAGGATATTAAAGGAATTTAACGCACGAAAAGAAGTCTTATGCCCCTTAAGCCCCGCTGATCAAAACAAAATTGATCGCGTTGTAAGTTGTGAGAGCATGGTTTATCGGTCCCAGACTAACCCCCCCCCCCCCCCCCCCCCCCGGGTTAAAACTCTATATTTCCGCAGTTCATATATGATTTGATTAATATTAATCACTTATCATTGTGTGAATTTCAAAATATGAGCTCACAATTGACATTAATTGCTCCCAATGTGTGGCTGAGTTGGTAGAGCATTGCACCGGTTACGCGCAGGTCATGGCTTCAAACGCGTTAAAGCCCTTTTTTTTTGTGTTCAGGCTTCTTTGCAATTGCTTAAATTACAAACACAACTGCGAGGGTTATTTTTTCTTCTCTACACTCTATAGGATTTCATAGAATATTTAAATCACATTGACCCTATCCTGCCTGGCGGGGGGGGGGGGGGGGGGGGGAAGAAAGTGCCCGCGCTGACTTCAAATTTATCGTACTTAAAGAGCTTTCAAGCAATCACGGCCAAACTTTATGACTTTTCCGAAAAATTATCTGGGAACATTTTGGTGTGTCAATATTTTGATCACGTGACTTGATGTTCCCATGGCAACCAAGTTTTAGCCAAATTTGGTATTTTCAGCTTAATTTTCAGTTTTCATGAGATTTCCGCTTTCTACGAATAGTTTCCTCAAAAAAATATTTGCAATTGTTGCATCCTTATATTGTTTTTGATGTTTTCAAATCAAATTTGGTGATTTTCTGACATTTCTGAAAATTTAAAAATCCAAGATGGCGGATCCAAGATGGCGGACATTTTAAAAATATGACGTTATTTTGGCGTGATATGATATTACAATTGATTCGTGATTATCACTAAAATAAACATGTTTGAATGCTTTATACACCACATAAGTTTCATTTTTATAGCATAAATAACTTTCGAGATACAGATCGTTTTACCCAAATTTGTAGTTTTTTTAGCTTAATTTTCAGTTTTCATAAATTTTTACTTTTTACGATGAAATCTTTGCAAAATCTTTGCCGTTTTAGCATCTTTATATTATTCTTGATTTTTTCAAAACAAATTTGGAGATTTTCTGACATTTCTGAACAATTTAGGAATCCAAGATTTATGATCCAAGATGGCGGATTTTTTTAACGTATGGCATCATTATGGCGTGTATGACGTCATAATTGACACGTGACTGCCACTAAAATAAATATTTTCGGATGCTTTACACACCGTGTAAGTTTCATTTTCATAGCGTCCATACTTTTCGAGATATATAGGGAGGGGGCACTATCTCCCCCCCCCCCCCCCCCCCCCCCCCCACAGGCTCAGGAACGAAAAAAAGCCCAGACAGAATAGGGTTAATCACTTATCCCTTATTTTCTGACAACATATTTTCTCATTGCAGCTGATGAATGTAACAGCTACAAGGTACTGGATCAATCTGACCGTGCAATGAGTTTTGATGACCAAGAGGTAAATAAATGCGACAGTGAAGCACCAGACAACATATCTTTACCAGGCTGGTATCGTATAATGGGAAAGGCTGGTGACCAGATCCCGGAAAAGTGCGTTCCCGCCAAGCGCTGCGGTACTCGTTCTCCTGGTTGGCTCAATGGCAAACACCCAACTGCCCAGGAAGGTGTAGTGACTCGTGAAGTTTGTTACCATTGGTTAGGCAACTGCTGTAAATGGAAAAACAACATTAAGGTCCGAAACTGCAGTCAATACTATGTGTACGAGCTACAAAGCCTCCTATCTGCAGTTTGCGTTACTGTGGAAACCAAAACGGTGAGTAAGCGATTCATCTCAGCTTTAACCTGCGATCAGGCGTTCTTTTCCTTTTCTTTCTTTTCGCGGAGAACGAGAGCGCGGAGAGAGAGAGAGAGAGGAAAAGGAACGCCTGATACAATTATTTGCCGATTCGCTTTCCACCCACTTGTCAATGATCTGTCAAGCTGTCAATTTTCAAAATCTACGTTACAGTCCGTGACATTTGTACACTTGCCGTTCTCTTGAATTCGGTCTTCTGACCTTCTTTGCTTCAAGTGCATTTCTAACGGGCAAGATATGTTGTATTATGAGGAGCATTTTGAAGTAGAATAGAGCCTTCGACTGTGTTTTTGCCATCAATTTCATTCCGAAAACAGCACTGACTACGATTGCGTTACACGACACAAATTTGCATAATAACGTCCTAGACATGTCTAGTCAGTCGTTATGGTCGAATGATTCCATGATTCCGTTTAGAAAATTTGAATCAAATAACCATTTTTTAAGCGGAAAGCTTCAGCCGTTTTAAATGTAAGATCTTTATATTGGCTTAGTAATGATTCAGAAGAGTCCTTCCTTCGCAAAAGGCGGTAGCGGAGTGGGAAAGTAGAAGGCCTTTCTTGTACTTTAATCGAGCGTGCACGCCGGATTGACAAAAGCCATATTAGGTACGCATGATTGACGGAAGTATTGTTTTTCGACCAATCAGGAAAACATTCAGAATCTGAATGTGAACATGAGATCCGAAAAGTAATTGTATCAGGCCCTCCTCTCTTCGAGGAGGGCCTGATCGCAGGTTATCTCAGCTGTTAAGTTGTAATTCAATAAAAACGCTGAGGAATGCATGGGGGGGGGGGGGGGGGGGGGGGATCATTTTCGGTATAATTTTCGGGATCATTTGCGGTCCTCCTGGGATCATTTGCTGTCCAACGTGGGGATCATTTGCGGTCGGGGATCATTTGCGATCCCTGGATCATTTGCGGAGCTCTACAGTTGCCTTGTGCGGTAATTGTAGTGGCTTAGCTCCCCGGCTTAGCGCGAACTTTCCGTGATGTATTCCCTCGGTGGTCCTTGGTGCGGATGAAGAAGCCATCGTGTGGGTTGAATTACCAAGATATCATGTCCCATTAATTAATTCCTGTTGCATATCTTCGAGATTTTCGCGGTTAAATATCTTTGGAAGACGATCGAATGCCGCATCAAACAAGTCTTTGCATCCGTGACGTCCAGCCGTGCCTTCGGGGGGATGAGGCCGTGGGCTCATATTCCCGAACAAGGGCTGGTAATCGAGCCTACGGTTAATTTTCCTTTCTATATCTGAACTTGCACTCCAGCTTACTCCGTACCTACGAATTTAGCTCCCAGACAGCTCGGCCACATTGGATAAATTGAACGTGTTGGAATAATCGCGAAATAGTTTACAGGATATTTAAGGAATTTAGCGCGCGAAAGAAGTCTTATGCCCCTTAAGCCCCGCTGATCAAAACAAAATTGATCGCGTTGTAAGTTGTGAGAGCATAGTTTATCGGTCCCTGCCCCCACCCCAGCTTAAAACTCTATATTTCCGCAGTTCATATATGATTTGATTAATATTAATCACTTATCATTGTGTGAATTTCAAAATATGAGCTCACAATTGACATTAATTGCTCCCAATGTGTGGCTCAGTTGGTAGAGCATTGCACCGGTTACGCGGAGGTCATGGCTTGAAACGCGTTAAAGCCCATTTTTTTGTTCAGGCTTCTTTGCAACTGCTTAAATTACAAACCCAACTGCGAGGATTATTTCTTCTCTTTAAACTCTCTATAGGATTTCATAGAATATTTAAATCACATTAATCACTTGTCCCTTATTTTCTGACAACATATTTTCTCATTGCAGCTGAAGAATGCAACAGCTACAAGGTACTGGATCAATCTGACCGTGCAATGAGTTTTGCTGACCCAGAGGTAAATAAATGCGACAGTAGAGCACCCGGTAACATATCTTCACCAGGCTGGTATCGTATGATGGGAAAGGCTGGTGACAAGATCCCGGAAAAGTGCGTTCCCACCAAGCGCTGCGGTACTCGTTCTCTCTGGTTGGCTCAATGGCAAACATCCAACTGCCCAAGGAAGGTGTAGTGACTCGTAAGTTTGTTATCATTGGTCAGACAACTGCTGTAAATGGAAAAACAACATTAAGGTCCGAAACTGCGGTCAATACTATGTGTATGAGCTACAGAAGCCTCCTGCCTGTAGTTTGCGTTACTGTGGAAACCAAAACGGTGAGTAAGCGATTCATCTCAGCTGTTAAGGTGACTCCCTAGAGTATTTACAAATGACCTATACTAACTGACATGAGTTAGAAAGGAAACCCCAGTAAGTGCCCGCGCTGATTTGAAACTTTCAAACTTTGTGACTTTTCCTAAAATTTATCTGGGAACATTTTGGTGTGTCAATTGTTTGATCACATAATTTGGCGTTTCAATAGCAACCAATTTTGACAGGGTCGTTTTACTCAAATTAGGTGTTTTAAGCTCAATTTTCGGTTTTTGAGATTTTCTGATATTTGCGACTAAATTTGAACTCCAAGATGGCGGATCCAAGATGGCGGATTTTTTTTTAAACGTATGGCGTCATTTGGTGTGATATGACGTCATTAGTGACACGTGAAGGTCACTAAAAAACACATTTTTGGATGCTGTACTCACCATATAAGTTTAATTTATTTGGAGATACATAGATGAAGGGGGGAAGGGGGTCGATCGATGGCAGCCAGAATTGGGTTAATGACAGAGATAATTATGATAACTAAAAAATGTATTTTTTAATATTAATTTTGTTTTTGACATATTTCGAGTCTTTTTTTATTTCAAAGGATTTGAAAGCAGGTTAAGGTGGCTCAACTCAGTTTTTGCAAGGGCAAACCTTCCGAATTTGAACGGCTGATACTTCACTGTCAGAGCACCGTCGGTGTTACCATAGAACGCAGCGATAACATGATGTATTTTACATATGACCATTTTCTCGGCATCTAGACGTTAAAACCACCTAATGTCCCTACTAGATGTAGTTCTTCACGACTACTAATTTTTAAAATAATTATATGAGAGCGTTTTGGAAAAAAAATGCGATTGAATATTATAATTATAAAAATTAAATATTCACTTATCACTTATTATAAGATACTACTACATGTAAATCATAGTAAATCATAATAAATAGTCTTTAGCTTTCTCTTCGCGATAATTTGGTTAGTGATAGATTATACTGACGTCAATTGACTTCATAAAATGAACCACTTGTGAGTCGCCATTTTGGATTTTAAAATTATTCCGTAATTTCAAAAGAATGTTTAAATTGAACAAAAGTTAAATCAGCTGAAAAAATAACTTGAAAAATATATTTAGATAGAAGAATAAAAGTGGATAATTTAAAATTTGGGTAAACCTGAATCAGCAAAATGGTAGCCGTGCAAAAATCAAGTATCATGGACAAACCCCGTCACATGAACAGTACCTGATGAATGAAAAGTTGCGATAGGGGACGAGTTGGCATCCACCTACCCCCCACACCACCCCACCTAATTTCGCTGCCTTTCTATGTAGATTCTATATCTGATGATAAAGAAATAACTGTTTGTGACAGGATCCTGTTAACCCTTAACGTACCAACTACGCATATATGCGTACTTTGGAGTCTTACACATCAAAGTCATTCTGACGTCATCAATTAACACGTATACACTTCCTGATAGCTAGGAAGTGTATCATCAAGCGCCGAATATAGCAAGAAAAGAAAGGGGGAGTAAAAGGAAAGGAAAAGAGAGAAGGAAAAAATCATTAGAAAACAACTTTTTTGTTTAGCTATGCACTGTGGTCAACGATAAAATTGAACGTCTTTGCCCCAAAACCTCTTTAAAATCTTCGCCTAGTTCTCCAAATGACATTTTAGCAACGGTTAGCCACATTTCGGGTGACAGCACCAAGAAAACGGGTTCCGTGACCAAAAAATGCGTTTTTCAGTGCGAATTCTGGTACCTTAAGGGTTAAGAACAAATACACACCCACATAAACCAGGCTCATTTCTGATTTTATTTTATTAACAGAGTTAGGTTCTGAATGCCAATCCTACAATGTACTGGATCAAACTGATCGTTCCACAATGAACTCTGATCAAAGCAACTTCAAATGCGACGGTAAAGCACCTGACAACATAAGTTATGGCTGGTATCGCATGATGGGAAAGGCTGGTGGCCAGATGATCCCAGAGGAGTGCGTCCCCACCAAGCGCTGCGGTACTGAGGCTCCTGGTTGGCTCAATGGCAAACACCCAACTGTCCAGGAGGGTATAGTGGACCGTCAAGTTTGTTATCATTGGTCAGACAACTGCTGTAAATGGAAAAACAACATCAGGGTCCGAAACTGTGGGGATTACTATGTGTATGAGCTGCAGAAGCCACCATCTTGTGATTTGCGTTACTGTGCAAAAGGTGAGGTCAATTGTTTTACCCGATTTTGATGCCGATTTGTGGCCAATTAATTGCTTTAGATTAACCATGGAATAACAAGAATTGTTGTGACTGAAAATGCGTGGCATTCAGCTTACAGCTAATATTGGGTTGGTTAGGTAAATTAAAATTGTGTTCCTCTACGCGATTCATGATCAGTAGTACTTCATAACACATGTATGGGTAGTAGGGGCTGGGCTGTTGGGTCGGATGTACACCTATTTCAATTAACGTCCTCGGATAGAAGCGTAAAGCCTAAAAGACAAGACCGAATGGTAGTCTTGGTATTCATTAGAATTTGCATAACGGTGGAAAAGAAATCTACAAGTTTTTATTTCGTACTTGATGTATTTGGTTTGCAGCGAATTAGATAATTAGTTTTTCCATGTTTTTTTTTCACAAGCTGATTCTGCTAAAATTTAGTTTGGCTAAAAGTAGATTACTTCTACAGGTTTAAAACAAAAAGGAAACGTTGGAGATAATGTTTTTCAGGTTACTTCTCATTAGCATTCGGTGCGTGCAGCAGTTTTCTACCATTACCCATGCTACCTTTCGGTCTTCTTTTGCGGGCTTTTTTCAATTGAAATAGGTGTATATAGGAAACATGAGAGACGGTCATCCGATTTCCAAACACCGAGAAGAAAGTTGAAAATACGACGCGCAGCGGAGTATTTTTGACTACAAAAATCGGAGGAAACACTGTCTCGAGTAGTCTCCCACGCAGCCGTTATTTGTGTCATCGCGCAACGCTTCTCCCCACTAACGGCTGGTCAAACCTGGACCACATTCCTTTGCAGATTTAAGCCAATCACAGTTGCAGTGCCATTTTCGGAACTAGCTCGTGCCCAAATGCAGCAATCATAGATTGTGTCTTATCATGACCTTAGCGCCGGAAACGTCAAACGCACGCCAGTATTCCGCCTATTGAATTTGACGCACACCAGACATCAAAATGGAAAATGTATGATATGAAAAAAATAATGTCGAAAAAACTTCATTATAATTACAACAGACATCCTAGTTCAAGAATTGGATCGATTTAGCAAGTTTTCGGCAAACGGTGACAGCCACGTTTTTGCCGATAGGTGTCAAAGTTACTGTGGTCAAAACAAAAGGAAAGGAATGTGGTCCAGGTTTGAGAGCAGCCGTTAGTGGGGAGAAGCGTTGCGTGACGACACAAATAACGGCTGCGTGGGAGACTATGTCTCGAGTGTTTGATTTATCTTAATTTTCAACAATCGAAACAAAACATTAGGAGTAAACCAGGGGGGGGGGGGGGGGGATACAAAGTGGCCTTATAAATGGACTTCACCGTACGACATACGCAGTAGCACTCAAATAGTTGTTAAGGGGATTGTCCCACGGAAACTTATTAACAATAAAAAAGCATGTCAGGCAAGAAATTCGCACCTAAAATTAGTATGCATGATAATAACAATGTGTTTTTCCTTGGTACGTTGTTTTCGCTCGAAATCCAATCCAGAACGAAGACGTGTTATTTTCGTTGTTGGCTGATTTCGCTTCGCCTCGTGTATTACGATAAACATTTTCATCCGACTTCGCTTCCAGTAGTTGTAGCACCACTGACCGTATCCGAAAGACTCTCGCTGTAGACTGCAAATGCAGCTCAGACGGATTTTCGCTTGTTGTTTTCACGTTGCCGAGATATTTATCGGCGGCGTGAAAAGAGGATTCGCATTGTTATAAAAAGATGTGGTTATTGTTCATCGTGGTTCATTAAATAGATGTAGATGAACGTTTAATCATTTGTCTCACGATGGAGTCACTTTGAGATGTTGATCGCGACGTTTCGACTGCGCATGCTTTACTGCTAGTCTTCATCAGGCGATGAGGTCAATTGTTTATGTGTCGCTATATGTAGCACCTTGGTTCGTTGCTATTGGTGCATTTCGATCCTCATTATTATTCCGACTAGGTGTTGTTCCCTCAGTGGGCTGACTAGATGTTGATCGGCAGTTGTGTTTCTTGATCGTAGGCATCCATACTTGAGGAATTTCAATTCCACCATCCCTGTTGATGTTGTTTGGATGAAGTCTTATATGTATGGCCTCTTTAACCTTTCGAGTGTACCAATCAGGGTCTCTGTCAATAAACTTAACTTCGCTCTAAATAGGAAAGTGCCCAGTCTCGTTGGCATGTTCCGAAACTGCGGAGTTCTGAGTACGAGCAAGCCGTATGTCTATGTCGTGTTCCTTCATTCTTTCAAGCATAGATCTCCCTGTTTCACCGATATATACTTTGCCGCATTCACATGGAATCTTATAGACAACACCGTATTGTTGAGATGACTCAAGGGCGTCTTTAGGTCGTACTAAGTGTGATCTAAGTGTTGTGTCAGATTTGAAAACGGTGCGTACGCCTTGTTGTTGTAGGCAGCGGCGAAGAACCTCTGATACAGCTTTGATATACGGTAAAACAGCAGTGGATTGAAATTCCTGCGTGGGTTCTTTCTCGGTTGTTCGCTTTCTAGCCTTTGCCATATTTTTCACAAAAGAAGAAGGGTATCCGTTAGAAACAAGAACTGATGATAAATGTTTCTTCTCCTTCGAGATAACCACTGTTGGTCTGTTTCCCGGTAACACTATGTCTTCAAAGAAAAGTGCCAGCTTTCTATCCCCCCCCCCCCCCCCCCCCCCCCCCCACCCCTTGGAGTAAACGGAGAAATAAAGTCGTATATGCTAATTAAGCCCAGGTATCTGAACCTCCGGCATAATATGGTTATTATTATTTTGTTATAACTTGATACTTGATGGATTATTAACCCTATTCTGCTTGGGCTTTTTTTTTCGTTCGTGAGCCTCGGGAGGAGGGGGGAGGGGGGGGCAGATAGTGTATGTATCTCGAAAAGTATTGACGCTATGAAAATGAAACTTACATGGTGTGTAAAGCATCCGAAAATCTTTATTTTAGTGGCAATCACGTGTCAATTATGACGTCATGCACGTCATGATGACGTCATACATTAAAAAAATCCGCCATTTTAGATCCTAAATCTTGGATTTCTAAATGTTCAGAAATGGCAGAAAATCTCCAAAAATTGTTTTGAAAAAATCAAGAAAAATATAAAGATGCTAAAACGGCAAAGATTTTGGAAGTTTTTCATCGTAAAAAGCAAAAATATTATGAAAACTGAAACTTAAGCTAAAAAAAACAAATTTGGGTAAAACGATCTGTATCTCGAAAAGTATTTGTGCTCTAAGAATGAAAATTATGTGGTGTATAAAGCATTCAAACATGTTTATTTTAGTGACAAACACGAATCGATTATGATATCATATCACGCCAAAATAACGTCATACTTTAATCAAAGGCTCTTATGAGCCAGCTCAGAATGTAATTGATGTTAATGACATTCATTGAATGCAGTTGTTGGCCCTTCCCAGTGAAATCCCTTGAATTGGAGGCTTGATAAATGGGGATTCCACTGTATATATTAGGAAACAGCTTAAATCTGACAGAATGGAATTATTTTGAAGCTCCAATGTGTCTATAGGTTCCACTATTGCATACCAAAACACAATAGCTTTGAAATAATTATTGATTAGTATTATTTTCAATTTCTGGTTTGACTCTGGTATTTATGTATGAACCTATTAATGAAGGGGAGGGGGATGGCTGGGCATATAAGGGGCATTTGACCTCCATTGCTGTTCCCACCCTCTGGAATTTGACTTGCCAATCAATGATTCATAAATACACAACCAAGTAATAATAATTATAAGTATACTTATAGGGATATAATTTAGTCTGCAGTCTGCATTTGTCGCACACCATATAATTTGTCAAAGGTGGGGGAGTTTGATCCGATTTGAAATGCAAGAGCAAGTAGAACAATCAAAATGTTTTCATCCTTGTGCTTCTCAGTTTACATGTAATAGACCATTTTACAGTTGTGTGAAATGTAACCAAGCCTCTGTATGAAAGCGAGGTTAGGGGTGACCATGAGATGATAGAGATCAGAAACTAGTTTACATAAGAATAGAATAATTTACATTTGAAAAGAAGGAAGGTTTGTATCACAACAAAGTCACCTCCAGCCTCACTTCTGTTCAAAGGCTTGGATTCTAAGCACACAACTGTAAAATGGACTATTGGACACTTGCACTTGTGTGCCAAGTAAAAACCAGGCTTTAGATGTGAAGGTGCATGTAGGCGTCTTAGTGCAAAATTAATATTATCTACAATTCATAAGTATGTGTAATAGGGGTAATGAATGTTTTGTGTTTATAGACTGATTTAGATAGGGACTTTATTCATACAATATAACTTAATACAACTATAGTAGAAAAATCCATCAGAGAAATTTATAATAATATATGCTATTATAAACACAAGCCTCAGATCAATGAAGCCTACTTTTCTACACAGAAAATAAACTATGAATAAACTTAAGGTCTACACAATACTCCGGCAAGCATAAAGGTGCAGCCAAAATATTTAAGCTTATTCAAATACATTACATTTTATTTGTTTTCGGTTCAAAGCCTATCGATCGATGATCGATCGATCGAATTGTACACCTTCGAATGCCAAATTACAAAAGTTTAAATACTTTTTATATTGGAATTGGTGATCAAAAGATTAGTTCAGTTAAACAATAAGCTTAATTAATTTTTGTTATAAATCAAACTTAGAAATAACATTTACCGTACTTACCAAAGATCAGTTGAACGCGGCAATGTGCGTAGTTTGCCTAAAATATTCCCTGCTGGAACCGTCCTGTTCCCGGTGCTTCATGCAATGAAGTTGTATAAAGAAAAATGATGTAAATTCGTGAAAGAAACATTTCTCAAACCGAGGAACGAAAGAATTGCAGAATGTATGCGTTTGTTGGCATCGGAACTCCTAAAAGATCTATCTTTTAAATGTGTAAGACGAGAAAATTCAGAGAAATACCGTCCTGAAAAGTCGTAAGCAGTCCGCCATTTTGTTTTCCTGTGCGATCGGGCTACTACCCCAACCCACCCGACCCCCAATAACTACCAAATATTGCGCCCGCAGTGTTGTTTAGTGTTGTGATTTCCCAGGCATTATGCGCTGGTCAGCGGAATTACCAAGAAAAGTTATAAACACCTATAAACTAACAAATTTTCCCCAACCATAACGATCAGCTCATTCTTCGCTAAAAATGTCCGCCATCTTGGATCCGCCATCTTGGATTTATAAATTGTTCAGAATTGTTAGAAAATCACCAAATTTGATTTGAAAACATCGAAAACAATATATGGATGCAAAAATTTCAAAGATTTTGGAAGAAACTTTTCGTAAAAAGCGAAAATCTCATGAAAACTGAACATTAAGCTGAAAATACCAAATTTGGCTAAAACGGCCTGTCAAAACTTGGTTGCCATGGAAACATCAAGTCACGTGATCAAAACATTGACGCACGAAAATGTTCCCAGATAATTTTTAGGAAAAGTCATAAAGTTTGGCCCAACCTCGTTCCCAGGGTCTCTCATCATGAATACTTGAGTGATCCCCCCGTCCCCCCAGGCAGAATAGGGTTAAATATCTTCCTTGTCATGTTGTTGATTTGGTAGTCGTTATTTGCTAGTCATGTTGGTGTGCTTTGGCTTTAGGGTGTATTCGTACTTGAGAACCTCCAACTTCTCACGTTTCGAGAAGCCAAACATGTCTATGATTTTAGCATTTAGCTATGAGCATAAAAGTTTGCAATCAAAGGAAATTGTTGCTGGTGCTGCAATACAAAAAAAAAACGAATTGCCAAGTACATTGTCTCTTTGTCCAGCAAGCAAAAAAGGTTCAAACAAAACTTTAAACGTTGCAGGTGACGAATGCCACTTCCACAAGGTACTGGACCAATCTGATCGTGCAATGAGTTTTTCCGACCCAGGGGTTAATAAATGCGACAGTAGAGCACCAGACAACATATCTTCACCAGGCTGGTATCGTATGATGGGAAAGACTGGTGACCAGATCCCGGAAAAGTGCGTTCCCACCAAGCGCTGCGGTACTAATGCTCCTGGTTGGCTCAATGGCACACATCCAACTGCCCAGGAAGGTGTAGTGACTCGTGAAGTTTGTTATCATTGGTCAGACAACTGCTGTAAATGGAAAAACAACATTAAGGTCCGAAAACTGCGGTCAATACTATGTGTACGAGCTACAGAAGCCTCCGGCCTGTAGTTTACGTTACTGTGGAAACCAAAACGGTGAGTATTGAATAATGTAACAATGTGGTGTTAAAAGGGGTTAAAATAGGATGCTAAAGTAATGATGATCGAACATTATGATTTTCTAACATTTATCGGGCCATATTTCCGGGTGTGTCAAGCTTTTGTTCGCGTAGACTTCACATTTCCTTGGCAACCATATTTTCACAGGCTGCTGCACTAACTGATTGTGAGTTTTTTTTAATTACATAATTGTGTAAGTGTGATTCGAACCATATGTCATTTTAATGTACTCACCACAGTATATTGCAATTTGCGATAATCTGATTGGTTCCCTACTCAAGGGATACGAGGCAATATATCATTACTACCTAATTTGGAAAGCCCGCGAATTACGAGTTTTGAGTTTAGTCACGTGCACACGCGTGCACACGTGCAAAGTCACCTTCTTTCAAAATAATGAAAATCCTATTTTTCCTCTGTTTTGATTTTTCCGGTAGTTAAATTGCAATATCATGTGGTGAGTATATTATATATAAAATAATTCTTCCACTCAATCTCGTCGTACATTAACTCATGGCCAACGAGGCGCGTATCTACCACGAGATTGAAGAAATAATTGTTAAATATTTATTTCCATATTATTACAGTTTTATCACTATTTTATTTAACTCAAATGTAGTAATTGCAGAGTACATCGACAAAACTTAAGATATCACGCAAAGACATGGCGTCATGACTTTATAATCAACCACATTACACCCCTTACCAGTTTCATTGTTATATTCTAACTGTAAGTACTTTTTTAGATGAGCTAATATAGTAGCATAACTTTCTATTCTCTTCAAAGTCCAATACAAAATTAATATAGTTGTCAATGAATCCTAAAATAGCACCAACCACTTAACTTTCTTCATCTGTCCCCTTAAGGGGAAAATCTTTATAGCGCATGTTTTTCCTTTTAACAGAATTAGGACCTGAATGCGACTCCTACAAAGTCCTGGATCAAGCAGATCGTTCAATGGATAACACTGACAAGAACAACGTAAAGTGCGACGGTAAAGCACCTGACAACATAAGTCATGGCTGGTATCGCATGTTGGGAAAAGCTGGCGTCCAGATTCCAGAGGAGTGCGTTCCCAC
Source organism: Desmophyllum pertusum (assembly GCA_029204205.1). Classification (NCBI taxonomy): domain Eukaryota; kingdom Metazoa; phylum Cnidaria; class Anthozoa; order Scleractinia; family Caryophylliidae; genus Desmophyllum; species Desmophyllum pertusum. The sequence continues at coordinate 47,118 of MU827856.1, read as the reverse complement.
CGAGCGCTGCGGCACTAAGTCTCCTGGTTGGCTCAATGGCAAACATCCAACTGTCCAGGAAGGTATAGTGACTCGTGAAGTTTGTTATCACTGGGAAAACGACTGCTGTAAATGGAAAAACAACATCAAGATCCGCAATTGTGATGGCTACTTCGTGTATGAGCTGCAGAAGCCACCTGCATGTAGTTTGCGCTACTGTGGACACTTTGAAGGTATGACAAAGTCATTGTTTACATCTTGAATTTTGAAATTCACCCAATTTAAAGGAGCTTCGTCACGGATGGCGCATCTTGAAAAAATAGTCATTTTGTTTTCAAGTTCGTCGTTCGCAATCCGTTTTAATATTTTCCATACTCGACCATGCTTATTTATTTTTGGTTTAGTATTACCTCGTTGGTGTTTTTTTACCTTAGTAAACTATTATTTCGAGGCTTTCTTTAATTTGAAGGTAATTTTGCACAAAAATGACTTAAAAGGTGATTCCTTAGTATTGCATTGCGCATCCTTACTGCGCATGATTTCACACGTAATTAGCGCGCGCGCGCATAAAGAAAATGGCGGCTTTTCCTTTACGGCTAAGCTCGCCAGAGAGATAAATCGTCATTTTCTCGTAAACAAGTACGGTGACCTATCAATTTTTTCTCTTATTTTGAGTCTAGTAATCACCTTCTTTCTATAAAATAAATATAGACTAATTTCTATTGCAGAATAATAAATAATCACCGGAAACGTAAACTTAGCTAATAAAAACGTTTCTGGAAGCTGATATTATAAGGAATTATGGGGTATATACAAGGTCCGTCTGCTCCTAAACGAATACCGGTACCCCCCTTTTTTATTTCAAAATTTAAGTTCCCATAAGATAAACAACCAATAGGCAAAATTTGAATGAAAATCTATCGTAAGTTCTATTCCGATGGAATGACCTTAAAATATCGTGACATCGCTCCTTTAAGAACATTTATATAATAACTAGTATAGAAAGCGCGTGCCTAATTGAATGATCCCCTCCCCTCCCCCCAGGCAGAATAGGGTTAAATATCTTCCTTGTCATGTTGTTGATTTGGTAGTCGTTATTTGCTAGTCATGTTGGTGTGCTTTGGCTTTAGGGTGTATTCGTACTTGAGAACCTCCAACTTCTCACGTTTCGAGAAGCCAAACATGTCTATGATTTTAGCATTTAGCTATGAGCATAAAAGTTTGCAATCAAAAGGAAATTGTTGCTGGTGCTGCAATACAAAAAAAAAAACGAATTGCCAAGTACACTGTCTCTTTGTCCAGCAAGCAAAATAGGTTCAAACAAAACTTTAAACGTTGCAGGTGACGAATGCCACTTCCACAAGGTACTGGACCAATCTGATCGTGCAATGAGTTTTTCCGACCCAGGGGTTAATAAATGCGACAGTAGAGCACCCGACAACATATCTTCACCAGGCTGGTATCGTATGATGGGAAAGACTGGTGACCAGATCCCGGAAAAGTGCGTTCCCACCAAGCGCTGCGGTACTAATGCTCCTGGTTGGCTCAATGGCACACATCCAACTGCCCAGGAAGGTGTAGTGACTCGTGAAGTTTGTTATCATTGGTCAGACAACTGCTGTAAATGGAAAAACAACATTAAGGTCCGAAACTGCGGTCAATACTATGTGTACGAGCTACAGAAGCCTCCGGCCTGTAGTTTGCGTTACTGTGGAAACCAAAACGGTGAGTATTGAATAATGTAACAATGTGGTGTTAAAAGGGGTTAAAATAGGATGCTAAAGTAATGATGATCGAACATTATGATTTTCTAACATTTATCGGGCCATATTTCCGGGTGTGTCAAGCTTTTGTTCGCGTAGACTTCACATTTCCTTGGCAACCATATTTTCACAGGCTGCTGCACTAACTGATTGTGATTTTTTTTTAATTACATAATTGTGTAAGTGTGATTCGAACCATATGTCATTTTAATGTACTCACCACAGTATATTGCAATTTGCGATAATCTGATTGGTTCCCTACTCAAGGGATACGAGGCAATATATCATTACTACCTAATTTGGAAAGCCCGCGAATTACGAGTTTTGAGTTTAGTCACGTGCACACGCGTGCACACGTGCAAAGTCACCTTCTTTCAAAATAATGAAAATCCTATTTTTCCTCTGTTTTGTTTTTCCGGTAGTTAAATTGCAATATCATGTGGTGAGTATATTATATATAAAATAATTCTTCCACTCAATCTCGTCGTACATTAACTCATGGCCAACGAGGCGCGTATCTACCACGAGATTGAAGAAATAATTGTTAAATATTTATTTCCATATTATTACAGTTTTATCACTATTTTATTTAACTCAAATGTAGTAATTGCAGAGTACATCGACAAAACTTAAGATATCACGCAAAGACATGGCGTCATGACTTTATAATCAACCACATTACACCCCTTACCAGTTTCATTGTTATATTCTAACTGTAAGTACTTTTTTAGATGAGCTAATATAGTAGCATAACTTTCTATTCTCTTCAAAGTCCAATACAAAATATAATATAGTTGTCAATGAATCCTAAAATAGCACCAACCACTTAACTTTCTTCATCTGTCCCCTTAAGGGGAAAATCTTTATAGCGCATGTTTTTCCTTTTAACAGAATTAGGACCCGAATGCGACTCCTACAAAGTCCTGGATCAAGCAGATCGTTCAATGGATAACACTGACAAGAACAACGTAAAGTGCGACGGTAAAGCACCTGACAACATAAGTCATGGCTGGTATCGCATGTTGGGAAAAGCTGGCGTCCAGATTCCAGAGGAGTGCGTTCCCACCGAGCGCTGCGGCACTAAGGCTCCTGGTTGGCTCAATGGCAAACATCCAACTGTCCAGGAGGGTATAGTGACTCGTGAAGTTTGTTATCACTGGAAAAACGACTGCTGTACATGGAAAAACAACATCAAGATCCGCAATTGTGGTGGCTACTTCGTGTATGAGCTGCAGAAGCCACCTGCATGTAGTTTGCGCTACTGTGGACACTTTGAAGGTACGACAAGGTCATTGTTTACATCTTGAATTTTGAAATTCACCCAATTTAAAGGAGCTACGTCACGGATGGCGCATCTTTTTTTTCAAGTTCGTCGTTCGCAATCCGTCCATACTCGACCATGCTTATTTCTTTTTGGTTTAGTATTACCTCGTTGGTGTTTTTCTACCTTAGTAAACTATTATTTCGAGGCTTTCTTTAATTTGAAGGTAATTTTGCACAAAAACGACTTAAAAGGTGATTCCTTAGTATTGACCTATCAATTTTTTCTCTTATTTTGAGTCTAGTAATCACCTTCTTTCTATAAAATAAATATATACTAATTTCTATTGCAGAATAATAAATAATCACCGGAAACGTGAACTTAGCTAATAAAAACGTTTCTGGAAGCTGATATTATAAGGAATTATGGGGTATATACAAGGTCCGCCTGCTCCTAAACGAAAACCGGGACCCCCCTTTTTATTTCAAAATTTAAGTTCCCATAAGATAAACAACCAATAGGCAAAATTTGAATGAAAATCTATCGTAAGTTCTATTCCGATGGAATGACCTTAAAATATCGTGACATCGCTCCTTTAAGAACATTTATATAATAACTAGTATAGAAAGCGCGTGCCTAATTTCGTTATACAGTAGAACCCCTGTAACTCGCGATCGAACTCCGTTAACTCGAACTGCCCACTATCTCGAACTCAAACCCATTCCCCTTGCCCTTGTCTTTCAGTCATTTACTCAGTATCGGATTACTCGAACCCCCGCTATCTCGAACTATCTTTTCTTCCCCTTGGGAGTTCGAGTTAGCGGGGTCCTTCTAGCTGTAGTACCAAGTTTGAAAGTAAAGGGTCCAAAAGCTGCATCAAACGTATTAAAGGCACACTGTCCCGGCGCATTTGCTCAAAACTGTTATAAATGCACGGAATGGTCCCTAAATCTATGAAATAACAACTTAATAAACTCTAACTAAATGATAACAAGCAATTTCTTGAAGAAATTCTATAGTGCAACAAAATGTTTGCAAAATTTCAAAGATTTCCGAGCCAAACTTGAAACTTTGAAAAACTGACATCCTGACATTTTAAAAAAATCCATATTGCAATCCATTTCCACCCTCGCTGTCGTTAGTCATCCTCACTTCCTAATGGGTTCCTGTCATTTCTCGAGTGCTATTCTACAGAATCAAACCATTATTGTTCAACTTCCTATGATCTAGATATGTTTCTGAGCTTCCCAAAATCATGCTAAAAATGAGGACAGTGTCCCTTTAAACGATGCATTCAAAGTCGCAACATTTACAGACGTTTGTATGACTGGATGGCAATTCTTTCCACCCAGCTATTCAAGCTTGTGTCAAATTTTACGGAAATAGAGGATATTACACGGCGGCGCGAAGATATGAATTTTATTTTCGAGTGGTAAAAACAATATTGTTTTTACCACGAGAAAATAAAACTCATATCTTCAAGCCACTGTTTAATTTTATTTTTATTATATAGACAAAAGACAAAAGCACAAACTTTATCGCGAACTCTTGCAGCTCGGTGGCTGGACTTTCCGAATTTCTCTCCTTTCGTCTTCACTTGCAAGGAACTCCTTGAATAATTTTAAGTCATATGAAGTTAAATATGAAGGTAAATATTGCGACTCGTTTTTGAATGAAATTGTTGTTTATTCTAAAGACATCACTCTAAGTTCGGGTCGGATATTCAAAGCATTGAGAATTTAGGTAAATGACTACCAAGACGTTTGGACGGAAAACCTTTTTTAAGAAATGATTTTAACGCAATTAAAACTCGTCAAAAACAAAGGTTTTGTGTGGCCAACCAGGGCGGTCGTGTTTGTGTCGGATGGAGTGACAGAAAATATTTGCTCAGTTCTCTTCAGACTTAAAGCTACTTATTTCAGAAAGATAACTACAGCTGCTCATAAAATCAGCAACGATTAAACAAAGGTACTTGATGAATGTCTTTTTCGTAGTGTTCTTTTGTGTATTTTACTGCTTTATTTGATATGTAAACGATGTAACTGCGGTAATATGGCGTGCACTTGCGTGTGTTGTTTTTCATGTTTTAGCTCGTAATTTGTAATTCTTTATATTCACCTTAGTAAATTATATTAAAACATTTCTTCGCTTCAGGCTCAGTGAATATTGGTCATTAGTATAATTTCAGAGTTGAACAGAGTTTCAAGGAATCTGATTGGCTAAGCGACTCGGCCTATGACACTATATTCACCGCCTAGCGCGGTGAATGTGAATCCTGCTGTTTTGTGCAAATCAAAATGGCTGCTAATAGCCGGTTTAATTTGCTCAAGTTACGCAGGAGGAAATCTTTGAAATGAAAGAAATTGCAGTCCCAAAAAGTACCAAAAGCGCTACAAAATATGGTGTAAAGCTCTTTAAAGGAATTAATTGGAATGGAATTGAATTAATTTATTTTGAACTTTAAAGTTCTCGAAAACAATAAAAATATCGATACATGCACCAGAATTCGAGTGCATGGACATGGAAGAGATGAACAGATGTCTGTCCAAATTTTATCTCTCGGCCAGAAGAAAAGACGGCACATATTACAAGAAAAACATCTTAAAGGGTCCCTCTCAACCAGTGTGCTTTGCGCGCCCATACTCTTACGGCGGACATTTTTGGGTGCCGCGAAAATAGCGGCTTGAAGTTAAAAGCTACTTTTTGCAGGATTCTGGCCTTGTTCGGGCCACAAAAAGCAGTTAGACGACCCAAGTTAGTACAATTTGGAAAGTATGGCATACATTAGCCCCACGAGATCGAGTTCCCAAGATGAAAACAATAACACGCGACCGCAAAGCACACTGGTTGAGAGGGACCCTTTAATGTCAGTCAGATCCGCCCTAGATCGACATCTTCGGTCACCTCCGTGGAACAATACATTTTCAATTTCCGATGCAATTATATTCAGTGAAGCAAACAAAGCTTTAAATTCATACCTGAAGCACCTCGCCAGTACCGGTAAAATTGCTGGAACAGTTCACAAAAATCCCCTAACGGCTGAAGCAGTGCAGAAATTGTTTGAGGAAGGTGAATTGGTTGGCGCGGAGACCAAAAATCCTCGTATTTTGATGCAAACAGCATGGTTTTACATTTCCTTGTTTTTTCGGAAAGCGAGGTAGAGAGAACCAGAGCCTCATGAAAAAGTCAATGCTTCGTCTTACTGTAACAGCTGCTGGCGAAGAATACTTTGAACTGAACAAAGACGAACCTAGGGCAGTGCTTTCCACCAAAAACCACACTGGCGGCCTCGATGTGAAGATCACGCCGACGGCAAAATATTTGCTAGCACCAACTCGCCACGATGCCTGCTTGAGACCATTAATTAAAAGCGTACCTCTCTCATCTTAATCCTGAAGTTGATTCGTTGTTTCAGCGACCGAAGGATATCTCAATCAGGTTCGACCCAGAAACGGAGAAGATCTGGTTTGAGAAGAAGGCAGTGGGTCACAACATGTTAGAAAACATGTTGCGCTTCATGAGCGAGAGGGCCAATATCGTGCCATACTTCACCAACCATTCCATGAGAGTTGCGTGACGAGCCCAAACTGAGCGTCTGCGTAGGAGGCTAATGTCGTCGGCGCTAACATCATTCAGTTCACGGCAACGAAAACACCTCAATTGCAACCGCGTCTAGCTCGACGTCTAGCTCACAAGAAATTCCATCATCAGCAAGTACCTCAGCGGAAATAAATTCACCAATGGACATTTCTTCCAACATCAGCCGAAATGAAGAACGCTTTCTCCTGTCGAATGGAATTAATCCAGGAGCCATTCTGCCATCAGGCACGTTCCACGGATGTTCGTTCAATTTCAACATCAACGTCAACAAGTAAAAACGTTTTCTATCGAACAGATTTTAAACTGCTCGTTTTTTTCGCAGAATTTTCATCAAGAAGAACTGCTTCTTTTGTAAAACTTTCAGCCTACATTTTGTCCGGGCATTTTGTGTTCTGTTTGACGATGCGAAGCTCTGAAGTAAAATTGACATGTGATTGACTAACCTCGACCCCCACAGAGCGGAAGTTAACTTTCCGGAAATAAATAAAAAACTGTTTATTGTACATTTCCTCTGATATTCAACTCTGAAATTATACTAAAACAATTATTATTCAACAAATCGTAACACTGTCCAAATATGGTCATGATGCACTCAATATCTGTCGACCGTACTCAACATATATACTGACCGTACTTCACAGATATCCTGCGATATATGTAATTTTGTATGCGCGCGGTAAAATGTTCAAGTCAATAATTCTGGAAATAAAAGTGGAAGAGCATTTTGTTTAGTTGTGTTATCAATTTGTTGAATAATAAAACAATTATCCTGCGATATCGGAATCGGAATATCGCCTGATTTTAGCCAACTCGGCCTACGGCCTCGTCGCGCGTTTAAGTATCAGGCGATATTCCGCGCGATTTCGCAGGAAAATTGTTAAATATTTACTTTGCCTTCGGCGAATAATTGTCAACTAGTCATGAAAGGTGTTGCAGTTGTAGTTTCATCAGTTTAAAGGCTCCCTCTCAACCAGTGTGCTTTGCGCGCCAATACTCTTACATTGTACGGCGGCCATTTTAGGGTGCCGCGAAAATAGCGGCTTGAAGTTAAAAACTACTTTTTGCAGGATTCTGGCCTTGTTCTGGCCACAAAAAGCAGTTAGACGACCCAAGTTAGTACAAATTGGAAAGTATGGCATACATTAGCCCCATGAGAGATCGAGTTCCCGGATGAAAACAATAACACAAGACCGCAAAGCACACTGGCTGAGAGGGACCCTTTAAGCCCATTGTAAAATACTGGAATTGTTTATTCATTGTTCTACTGTTGTAGATGTGTTGACAAGGTTCGACAAGAACGGAGATGGATTTATCAGCGAAAGTGAGGTACTCGCGTCAGTGTGGAAAATTCTAGCCCTGTACGACCTTAACAGTAAGTATATTAGGAAAAAAAAACAAGCTGGAACTACATAAAGGACGATGCACTTTGATTTATGTTTAGACTTTCTTAAAAGTCGTTCGCTTCTCGCACTAGGTACCCGATTGAACCGATTGTACCATACAAGGTCGACCAACATCATCCGAAATCCCCAAATTGAACAACGTAACAGTGAAAGTACATACATATAAGGGTTTTACTGCGTACCCAGTATATTTGGCATCCCGGCATCTGACCTCCCTGGTACTGTCCATCACTTTTTAATTTTTACATACTAATTATTTAATAAATTCTTAGTAGAAATGTTCCCAATAATTATTAGTCTGTTAAAGGCTAAATCCTCTGGTACAATAAATATTTTATACTTACTTAACTTACTTACATACCTACTGATGATACTTATTCCTCCTTGGTCAATTTTTCACCAGGGACCCGGGAGGGTAAAAGTAACTCATCAGGTCGGGTTTCACCAGGTATGTTACAGAGGGGTGTATGCAAACACAAAGTCCTACAGTAAAACATCATAATTTTTCCAACAGGTGACCAGAAAATATCTCGGGATGAGTTTGACATCCTTCTGAAGGTCACCGTAGACGTCAAGGAGATAACTTATTTGAACCACTTCAGAGCTGCGGACACCAATCACGATGGATACGTAACGGATCAAGAGTTGAAAGAGCGCTTCACTCAAATCAGCGGAATGCCGACTGATATGAACAGTGCACTGAATGTTCTCCGAAAAAATGACCAAAACGGCGACGGGAAGTTGAACTACAAAGGTGAGTGTTGACATCCAAACTATGAATGTCTGTTACGGTAAACTGAGTTATCGTACGATTTGTTTTCCTTATTTTGATTGGTTGAGAGACCACTACATACGTCACCTGCCCACGCGCATTGCCATGTGACGCAGTAGTTGGATCTAGTTGCTGCAGTACTATCCACGTCTGCACGGACCTGCAAAACTAAGTCATTTATGTGCATTATGTACTCTGGCGAAATTAAGCAAGGGCTATATTTTAGGTCAATCTATTACCATCAAGTGAAGCTAAATGCGTCTCATTTTTGTATTGATAAATAACGCATTTGAACTTTACACGTCTGTCGTTAGCATCATCGCTCCAAATATAGATTTATATATTAACCAAGCGCGAGGGCCGTAGTGGGAGAATATTGGCCCTAGATCTTGACAGTACGGTTCGAGCCCAGCCAGGATCCTTACAGAAAGGACCAAGGTCCGATATTCTCCCAGTACGGTATTTAGAAAATATTGGCAAAAAAAAAATGAAGGCCCGATTAACCTAGTCTCAACATTTGCATGTCTTAACATTCTCTCAACATTTGCAATATCGTTCCCAGAGTCTTCGTTACTCTTGTCCAGCGGCGGAACGGGCAACAAGGACCTCTGGGGGAAGCGATCCGCCATGACATAATCATTGGACTTCCGGTTCTACTGCGCATGTGTTCGACTCCGTGTTTCAACAAATGGCAACCAAGATTTTTGGACTTCCGGTGTTTACTGCGCAAGTCAGGTGGATCACTCTATCCCAGAGGTCCTTGTTTCCCGTTCCGTCGCTGGACAAGGATAACGAGGACTCTGGGAACGAGATTGCAACATTTAACACCCCTTTTGTCTCAACATCTTCTCAACATTTATTTTGTTCTAAAAATGTTGAAGCCGTTTGACACGGCGTGGTCTCAACATGACTCAACAAATGCTGAGAGAATGTTGATACCGTTTGATCGGACCTTTAGTATTGTTTTAGCATTGTGTTGCTTTTGAAATCTAACAGCGATTTTATATTTATTTTCCAGAGTACAAGACAGTTGAGGCCGCATCAGTAGCCATTCAGGGTCCTCGTGTGTGAAAAGCAACTGGACATCATATATTTTCATAGTTCAGTTGCTACGGGTACTAGTTAGTTCGTGTCACGGTATTGTCTTGTTCGGTTTCATCGGTATTTCCGTAGTTGTATTTCAATAAGTAAATAAGCACCATTGATTTTGGGCACATAGGTTTCTTTAAAACGGCGTATATAACTAGAGTGATAGGCTGTGAACGTGTGATTGCAACTTGGGCACGAGGATCCATTCGTTGACCGCTCGATACTAAGAGCATACTAACCTTCAGTCTCAACCCTCCTAGAGGCAACTCGTGCGGTAACAATATACGTTGACACATCCACAGGAGTGCCATGTACTGAATCATAGGCTTGTTGTGTGCGCATGCCAGACACAATTGCAAAACGGAGCTGTAATGTAATGTTATTATTCGTTGGATGTCTTAATAAAAAAGGAATAAAGGACCTGTGGTTTTCAAGTATTACTAGTTTCAACAAAAGTGATTTTAAAACTGAGAATGTGTGCGTCTCCTTCGTTAACGTGTCATCGTAAACACCAAATCGTGCAATTCTGGTCCTCTTCGTGGGTCAAAATGGGTATACTGCTTCTCGCCAAAATGCGAACCATGCCTCGACTTTAGAGGGGCGGGAACCAGAAACTGTTTGGTGGGTTTGGCCAATCGTTCGGGCACGTTTTGTTGAATCCTGACAGATATATATTCTTATTTGTTATCTCCATTTGTTCAGCATTATGATTTAAATCCGCGCATGTTCAAATTTACGAAAGAATATTAAGGAAAGTAGGTTTAATGCGGTGCAAGTTTTTAATCAAAGTTAGTGGCGACTATCTATATATACCTCTTACTAACCGAGTTCGAGGTCCGTACGGTAAGTTACTAACCGAGTTTTTTTCCCCATAAATCGAAAGGGAAAAACGAGGATCCGTATCTTACAGTACGGACCGAAATGACGAGGTTAGTAAGATATTTATTATATCTCTCCCTTTGGAAAAAGGAAAACATTTCAAGTCAAGCGCGAGGAAACCGGTTTCATTTGACTGACACGCATCACAATTTGTAATTTCATTATTTCTTTATTGTACCTTATGTCTTATTTTATGTTAAATTATTATTTGTATTCTTATTTATAGCACACGACCCCACAAGCATTGTCATGCTTTAATTATCATCGTGTCAAAATAAAGGTTATTGTATTGTATTGTACAGGCAAAGGACGAGTCGATTGATCGAGTTCGACGAGTTGTAAACACGATTTGAATTCAAACTTCAAACGTCTTCAAATAATTTCTAGCTAGTTATTTTCTGTAAAAGCATGAATACTAGGTACAGTTCGAGTTTACTTTAAACTACTTCTTGAAGCTCGTTAAACAGACAAGGCCAGTACATTTTATTCACCGATTGAGAAGAAGGCACCGCAATCAACTTACAGCGGGTTTCGTCAAACTAAGTGAAAATACGAGAGTGTTTCTTACAAATACTGAACGAGAGAACACTAAAATTGTCAAGAAACTACGGGACAAAAGTCTTATCAGACACTGCCGTCCATTTTGTGGCGCTTTGTTGTGTCATCCTGAGAAGTGTTTGCTGCAGAAGTCGCATAATAACTTGGTGAAAAATTTGCCGAGGAGCTTGTCAAAAACATCAACAGGTAAGACTTACGTTTTCCACGTTAAATGTTCCATTTGTCTGCTCATAACAGACCTTTTCAAACCTTTTCCATTCAGAATTCGTCTTCTTCCCAGTCAGTTTGCGGAGTTTTCGGCAGAGATAAAACTGTCAAGCCTCCTGAATCGAGTCCGGGACGCCGGGTTGATCTACATCTTGGACGTTTTTGGCTTCTAAAAGCTCCCGACTGATAAATCGCGTTTGAAGTTTGGAAGATCCTCTTCGCTTCGCTTTTGTTTCTAAAGATCTTTCATCCGATTATAAACGTTTTAAGTAGGTTTGAAAATCGTCTTCCTGAGACATTATTATGCAGAATTTGAAATTAATCGAAACTAACTTGCAAAGATGGCGTCATGATCAGTAGCACTCTCAAATTTCGCGGGCCGTACTGTAGAATACTGCCCGTAAAATTGACCAATCACAGCGCGCATACTATATAAGATATATAATAAAGCTATTTATTTTACGTTCAATATAGGCTCGATTACCAGCCGCTGTTCGGAAAAAATGAGACCACGCTGATCAGGAACGAAGACCGGACTCGAGAGAGCGGCGGAAATCGACCCTCCGTTCAATATTGCATTTAAACATTGACAAAAATAAAAAAGAAACTCATCTAAACATCAAACAAGGGAGGATGATCTAAGAGAAGGATTCCCCGTGCCCCATGATATTTTTTTGAAATCTATAAATAGTTTCGCACCATATTGTGAAAGTTATTTTTATTTCCTTCTGATCAAGGCTTCGATATCACGTTACTCGAACTGACCAATCAGAAGGCGCTTTTAAAATAGTTCGTCTATGGACTGGAAAATTAAAATAGATCTGAAAAATATAATTTTAAGAGCTTCTCTTAGATTATCTTCTCTTGAAATCAACCATTGTGATAATGATCTGTTGCATTTGATTTTCTTATTTCAATTAATTAAAAAAAATGAATGCTTGTATACTATTAATTTATGTTTGATTATTATATTTCAATAACAATAAATCACTACCGTGATAGCATCCCAGTACACTATGTTAAATACTTACAGTTCAACTAGGATCAGGATTTGATAGCTGTTTTGTGTTTGTAATAATACGATCATTTAATTTAAACAGCGTATTTTTGTTTATTTCCAAATTGATCTACTAAAATTCTTAGCGAATCATTTATTTAAACACTTAGCTAGCGACTGACAGATCGATCAACTGACAGATTGACGTACTTCAAATCGAGGTTTCGAAGTCATATTTGCATTGCTCCAGCTAAATACAAGGCGAAAATAGATATTGCAGGTGTTAAAAATGGCAAACTTTGCTTGTCTTACAAAATCTGTAGCATGTAGCTTTGTGGTCATATTTGCTATATTTGGATGCACACTGAGATGCATTATATGTTTTTTTACATACACGCTAAAATGACGTCATCCAGTAAAAAATCCGCCACCTTGGATTTCAAGACTTTTCAGAAATATCAGAAAATCTTCAAATTTGATTTGAAAAGATAAAAAAAGGATTCGAAACGGTAAAGATTTTGGAAGAAGCTCTTCATGAAAAGCAAAAATCTCATGAAACTGAAAATTAAACTGAAAAACTCCAAATTTGAGTAAAAATACCTGTTAAAACGTGGTTGCCATGGAAACATCAAGTCACGTGATTAAACAATTTACATACCAATATGTTCTCAGATTATGTTTAGGAATAGTCACAAAGGTTGGTCCTAGTTGCTTGAATGATCTCTAAGTAAGATAAATTTGAAATCGGCGCGGGCACTTTCCTCCCCTCGTAACCAACATTTCTACAATGCAGATTTCATGCTACGTTCAATGCTGTTATGCATGACATCTATTTACAGCGGAACAGTTTTTTATTATGAAAACTACTGGCTTAGTTGATCACTTGGCCCTTGTAAATCACCTAAGTGTAGCACACTACACTTGCGTCTTCGTAATGGTTGCAGTTGTGTTTTCCCAACTCATTACGAGGGCAGTCAAGAAGCGAGGCCTCTTCTCCAGTACACCGGACATCATCTAACCAGATAGTATCAGAACCCGGACCGTATGCTGCTCAACAAGAAGCCGATAAGGCACCGGAAAACCCAAGCTGACGACATACCACATCGGTAGTATTGATATGCCAGGTATCATCACAAACTGTGCCCCATTTCGCATTGTGGTAAACTTCGATACGGCCATGGCTTGCTCCTCCGTTTACAAAGCGAACTAATGACGAACCATAAGAACACTGCACACTGGCGTCTTTGCTATGAGTGCAGTCATTGCTTCCCCACCCACCATGGCTGCATTCATAAAGGGACAATTCGTTTCCTGAGCAAGCTACGTCATCCATCCATATAGGACCTTTGCCCTCACCATGTGAGGCACCTCGAAAGGCTCGGGTAGCCTGTGGGAAGCCAAGTTGCCTGCAGACAACGTTTGCGTCATCAATGTCCCAATCATCGCTGCAAACTGTGCCCCACTGGTTGTTATGGAATATCTCAACCCTTCCGGTTAATGGTGTTCCACTATCCATTAGACGGATGGTACCATCTGCAACGGCTAATGATCAGAACAAAACAAAACAATAAACACACAACACTGTAGTGCAGACGATACGACGAGAACAAAGCTCCTTTAGCGAAACTTCTCGTAATAAAGGCAGACACATTTTCAAACTGCACTACGAAAATGGGCATTTCAGAAAAGTTGTCGATGATAAATACATTTAAATACGTAAAAACGGTGTAGCACATCCTATATACTGAAAAAAAAAAAAAAAACATTAAAACGTTCAGAAGAAGTGAAGAAGGGACAGTAGTTCAAAAATGATGTAAATGCGATGCAAAAGCGGCAATTACCGCATTTGCATCACATTTACACCACCTTATTTAAAGATTTGCATCACATTTGCTCGGAGCCAATCGTGGTAAATCCAATTTTTCGTCCAGTGATAGGTATGTGCGGCGCCAAAGGGTATGGTTTTTGAGCCGTTTTGGTCTGAAAACGGGTATAGATTTTGACCATTTTGGTCTGAAATAGGGTATGTTTTGCCTACTGGTCTGAAATAGGGTATAGATTTTTGTCATTTTGACTTTAAAATGGGGAAATTTTCCCCGAAATTTTAAGGGTCAGGTCTGAGATAGTGTAGGGAAAATCACATATTTTGGTCTGAAATAGGGTAAGGGTTTCAAGAAGCGTGCCGCACACCCCCATCCAAATTCTTTGGGAGGACCCCTCCGGGATTTTTTCCCAACCTGTGTCACACTACACCTCATGTAAGTGGACACTAAGCGTCGGCAGGTTCCACTATACTTAAATATGGTCATTTATTAACTGAATAGGCCATTTTCGTATTCTCAGCATTGAACTGGAACTACCTTATACAATGAATATTTTCAAATGCAAATGGTGACGCTGTTATCAATGATACCCCCCGCATCTGCCTCAATGGCAAGCTAGTTCCAGTTCAAAACTGAGAATACGATGGCCTATTGAGGCGGTCATGTCTTTACATTACTATCGAGATACACATCCTACCTCGATAACTTGCTCTAAAGCCCCGGCTTGTTACTGAACTGTTAGACGTGAACCTGACATGAAGTTTGTTCGACGAACTTGTAATGGGGTTAGGCAAAGACGTACCACTAAACCTGCCGACCAGAGGAGACAAGGAGGAATCACCATCATACACATACAAATAATCCGCATTCATCTGAGTGCTGAATGTGAAGAAGATAAGTTCCAACTTTGTAGTTGAAGATAAATTCCAATGGCACTCCATATCGTTGCTGTAATAGTAGTTGGAGGAGGAGCCCAAGCGATAGTTGTAGTCTTTGATATGTGTTGACAGTATAATTCCGCTTGTTTTGCTTTGTTTGAGCCATAGATTCTCGCAGGAGCTCGTAACCGTCACTAGTGGTACTGTCAAATAGATAAGAAGTGAATGAAAATTAAAAAAAATAGAACACTGTCGTCTTTGATTCACGTCCACTCATTGTCATTAGGAAGATACTGCACACATTCCAAACGTCCGTCCGTCAAAACGCCTTCCAGGTGCGTTATACGCGGTTTTGCAGCAACACCTCAGATTATACTATATGTACCATCTTATGCCGATGGTCGGCCAATGGCAAAGAAGGAATGGAAAAGTTGGGTGGAGTTTTTAAAACCCAAATGATCAGTAATTACACAGCATGTGTATTTTTCCAAACGCCAAACACTGAATGTTGTATTTGGCCGTATTTAGGGTTAAAAACTCATCTACATGTATAATGTTAACCTATTTACCACTCTGGTTAGCCTAGATACGTTTAGCTTTCAGTTTTTGTTATGGCAGACATTAGACAATTGTTAGTATTTACGTAACTCGCTGGTCCTCGCGAAGCTGGGATGGGAACAAATCATATTTGGGATGTGAGGGTGATAAGCATTCTGACATCTGTGTGTGCGTCTTTCCTATTCACTATCATGTTTTGGATGGAAAGATCGACAACCGCCGTGGTTTACTATGTTATACCGGATTTCCTTAAAGCCGTGTTTTTTCCCCCCCAAAATGCCAAGCACTAACGTCCATATAAATAAGACGACTTGCATGGACTCTGCGTTTGGCGTTCTTCAAAATACCCCTTGCCGGTAACTATAGGTCTTTGATAGCATGCGTAGATACGTCTCCAATCTCATGGGAATTTGTTTCACGCTATACAATGGTCGAAGGCAGTAAGCTCTTACCTTACTTTATCTACCAATTCCAATTCCTCATATTATCTTTGTATTTAAAACCTTCATTAAAGGAATGTTTCTATTGTGGGGACGGGGACAGTTTTTGGGCGTACAGAATGCTATTTCAACGCCCATTAAGGGGATTAATAATCTGCTGCAAAGACGATTGATGAGATTTTGTTGTACCGCTGAGTGGCTCAGGCCTTAATTATGCATAAATCTTCAAAACATCATAACTTGGTTTAACTTTACCGAAACGTTAAATTGGCAAACATATAAAAGTTGGTAAGCTTAATTGATTTTTGTTTAATATGTGCAATTAGTAGGTCACGTGACCTGTTGTGATTGTTTCTTTGTGCAAAAAGAAAGTCTAAAATATGGGCGCCGAGATGACATATGATGTCAGTGTTTTTGTAACCGAATGATTGTCAGTTACATGGTTCTGGTCGGAATGCATGTCTGGGATTTTCAATTACAAGGTTATTTTGTAAAACAAGTCACGTGACATAATATATACTTTGAAATGGACATTTGAGTCATTCCGGGTAGAAAATGTTTTTATGCAGCAATACAAACATGAACATATGTTATGTTCCCCATTCGAATTAACCATTCGCACCCCATTTACAAAGAAATGTTAAAGTACATAGTGACGTCATAAGACGCGTCACTACCTTAATTAAAATTCTAAAACTTCAAGATTGCTATAAGCTTTATTCAGTAAATTTTTAACGATTCCCAAGCTTTTAACACAATGGTTATCAAGGTAGAACTTTTAAGCTTCGTGGGGAGTGGGGGGGGGGGTCTTGAACAAAAGAAAGGCCATGCCTTAACATGCTTGAGGACGACAGCTTTCAAAGCTTGAGCTTTAAAATTCTAGCTACATTTATATAGAGGATATTACACGGCGGCGCGAAGATATGAATTTTATTTTCGAGTGGTAAAAACAATATTTTACGAACGAGCGCAGCGAGTGAGTAAAATATTGTTTTTACCACGAGAAAATAAAATTCATATCTTCAAGCCACCGTGTAATGTTCTTTTTATTATATAGACAAATGACAAAAGCACAAACTTTATCGCGAACTCTTGCAGCTCGGTGGCTGGACTTTCCGAATTTCTCTCCTTTCGTCTTCACTTGCAAGGAACTCCTTGAATAATTTTAAGTCATATGAAGTTTTCTTCTTCGTGTTAACATTTTTCTACTCCTCAGTGAACGATTTCATGTCGGCTTCGTGAATTTCACGAATCTATCGCTCGCCATTTTTCAACCGGAGTTTGGCAGCTTTGCACAAAAAGCCATGCAAAAGCGGGAAATGACGTCATCGATATCCTCACTAGTGAGGATATGGAAAATACGCCACTCGGGTCCCGGATGTAGTTTCGTATGAGTTTTACGAGTGGTCTATTTTCCAGTAAAACACTCGTGTCTATATAATAATATACATTATTATAATAATTTTATCGGATAATTCAATGGGCTATAATATATTTTATCACGCTGCTCTGAGCCAATCAGAAACACGAAATTAACGTATACGTAGCCAGCCAATCAAAACTGGAAACCATGGAACTGTTCGCGCCGTTTTCTTGCTGGCTGGCAGCACTTCCAGTGCCGTTTGACTCGAGGCGCTGTCATTGTTTTTTTAGCTTACGACCAAATGACTGAAAAACCTAATGTAGAAGCAAATTCCCAGTGGTCCATTTACTTCAAATGAAGTCGTTGATGAAAATAATGCCTGCAGTAGCTCCATAAAAGTGAATGTAAGTTTGTCTTCGTCGAGCGAAACCCGCTCAGTTCAGGCAATTATGTCAAATGGCCAGTTCAGTGAATTGCACAATTTATTTCAACAATTCTTAATAACTATTTATTTGCTGTTTATGGAATTCTGCAATTTTGTCTTTCAAGAATGCGGCTGTGGCTAAAATGAGCCTGATTCGGGCCAAAAAAAATATTTACTCACGCGAACATCAACTATATTGTTATAATATTTAACAATCAGTTGTTCTACCTTGTTGTTACTTATTTTTGGGCGACTTAAAGACCCGCGAAAAAACAACGTCCTGCATGAAGCTTCCGTGTTCATGCTCTCTTCCTCGCTGTCCTATTCTTGCTGCAGTTCCTGCAGCACATCCTTGGTGCAGTCGTCAAACACGCCATTTCTAAACAAGCTGTTTCTACTTGTTTATTATTGCTTTCGTTCTTTTAGTTTGTCGTAGCATCCATTTCACAAGAACAGTCGACGATTCGAAGACTACCTGTTTGTTAATGCGGATCGGCGTTTGGATAATTTTCGCGAAATTTAGTTCCTTTTAACATGATTTTTGTGTCAAATCGCGAAATTTGCCTCTTCCTTTTTCGCGAAATTAAGTTCCCGCGAAAATAAGTAACAACAAGGTAGTTTTGCCAGCATTTCAATTGAGGGCATTTTGTGCCGTCATGGTAAAATAATGTATGACATAGAAGATAAACGTAATAAGAGTCTTTTAGTATTCTAGTTATCCTTCCTTGTTTTGCTGTGCTAATGAATTAGCACGTACAAATTTTAGTGATTTTTGTACATAATAAGGAATATAAAATTCGTACATATAAAGGTCAATTTAGACGCTACGATTTTGTATCATGCGACATGTTTACGTCAAGCCTACGACACAAATTGTGTCGTGTAAATCAAACCTACCTATAACTCCTATAACTCGCTTACGATTATCGTGTACGACACGAAAAATGTCGTAGGATTTTGAAACATGTTTTAAAACCCTACGACATGTCGTAGCTACAAACAATGTTAACATATTAAAGTCGTATACGATTTTTCCATGACGCGAGCAGCGCGCGCTACAAAAGTCGCATGCGACAAAATCGTACCGTCTAAATTGGCCTTAAGAGTATAAGTTCATAATCTATTATACTCTCACCGGAACAATTTTTTCCATCTCCAGTAGATCCAACTTTACAGGAACAAATATAAGATCCGGGAGTATTCCGACAGTTGGCATTGACGTCACAGACAGAGGTAGCAACATTGCACTCGTCGATATCTATCAAAGAAACACAAAGCCTCTTAAATAAAAATTACCAACAAAACAATATTTAGTTTCGGCTCTAATACGTTCTGTCGTAGCTGTCATAAGACACTGGGTCGAGTAGCAACGGGGACTGAGCATGGAGGCGTAAAGTCACGAAATTTGTGAGCTCCTGACATCGTTGTTTAAGCTTATATTGTTTATCAACCTTTATGTAGGATATGCATATTTTCTCGTAGGTGTTAGGAGCTCACAAGTTCTTTTGCATAATTTATGCTCTAAAAAATCGGTACGACACTTGGTCTCACTCATTCGTAGTATTTAACAGTTTTTTCATACTGGCTACGTTTTTATATTTTCCTTTTTTGTTTCGTTCTGTGTGTGTTTTTATGTTTACAAAACTGCCGACTAATCAGGGACAATATGGCTTTTTTAAGGTGATATTAATAGAGGTGACAATTGTCTGCGTTCATTGTAATTACCTATATCGCGATGCAGGAAAATAATGCAAATAATTTACAACTAAAAGCTCTCTCTCTCAATGTTCGTGGTATTCGTACTTTTGAAAAGAGGAAAGGAATTTTTAATTGGCTAACTAAACAAAAGGCAGATATTTGCTTTCTTCAAGAGACATATAGTACCAAAGAAATTGAAAATCAGTGGAGAACGCAATGGTGCGGATATTTGTTTTTTGCTCACGACTCTCCCCATAGTCGTGGGGTTGCCATACTCATACGAAACACGCTTGATTTCGAGCTTAAGTCAGTTAAGTCGGATGAGGAAGGAAGATTTATCATTTTAGAGGCCATTATTCAAGATGATCCCTTCCTGTTGATAAATATCTACGCACCTAATACAATATCTCAGCAATCACAATTTTTCCAAAAAATATCCGACCTAATCAACGAAGGAGATCATTACAAAGAATGCAAAATTTTACTCGGTGGAGATTTTAATGTAACTCTATATCCTTCTCTTGATTGTCAAGGTGGAAATCCGACTTATAAAGAATCGGCCAAAGTTCTAGACGATATTCTCGAGGAGAACGAGTTAATTGATATCTGGAGAATTCGAAACGCTGATAGCAAAAGTTTCACGTGGAGACAAAAAACTCCATTTATACAGAGGCGACTGGATTACTGGTTTATCAGTGATCTTCTACAAGATGATGTTGCTAAAGTCGACATTGTGCCTGCTATTAAGACTGATCACTCGGCAGTTGTTCTTGTAATAGATATCATAGGTGAACAAAAACATGGTCCATCCTTTTGGAAGTTAAATAATAGTCTCCTGGAGGACAACGACTATGTTCTTCTGATGCGAGAAAAATTCCCAGAATGGAAGACGGAAATTGACTTCTGCAATGACCCGAGAATAGAGTGGGATTGGATAAAACACAAAACTCGCCAAGAAACTATCTCTTATAGTAAGAAAAAAGCTCGCCAGAGAAAAGAAAACATAACATTAATTGAAAACGATTTAAGGGATTGCCAGGAAGCTGTCGATGCGTTTCCAACATGTGAAAATATAGAGAAATTAGAAAGGGCTAAGGCAGAATATGAAAGAGAATACAATTACATTATAACAGGTTCAATCATTCGTACACGTGCTACATGGTACGAAAAAGGTGAAAGAAATACGAAGTTCTTTCTGAACCTAGAAAATAATAAAAAGAAGAAGAGCTCGGTAAGAAAGCTATTACATACAAATGGAAAAGAAACCACAAATCCGAACACAATTGCCAAGGAAATATTTTCCTTTTATGCGGATCTTTATGATGAAAAATTAGATTTAACTATTGACCAATCGACTTGCCCCTTCTTAAACTCTGCTTATATCCCTAAATTATCATCTGAAATCCGCGACACGTGCGAGGGCGTGCTAACGTATGCAGAATGTTTTAATATCCTTCCTTCTTTCAAAAATAACAAAACGCCAGGAAACGATGGTTTATCCGTGGAATTTTATAAAGTTTTTTGGCCCGAAATCGGGAGGAACTTGGTTGATTCCCTAAACTTCTCTTATCATCACAGCGAACTATCAACTACTCAAAAAGAAGCCGTAATAACTCTTATAGAGAAGAAAAACCGAGATCGAAGATTGATTAAGAACTGGAGACCAATTTCCTTAGTCAACGTTGATGTGAAGATAGGTTCAAAAGCGATTGCAAAAAGACTGGAGAAAGTCCTACCCCATATCGTTCACTTTGATCAATACGCCTTCGTCAAGGGTAGAACTATTTTTGACGCGGTTCGCACTATTAACGATGTTATTGATCTCACAAAAATGAAAGGTTATAGAGGTATTCTGACTGCTATAGACTTTGAAAAAGCTTTCGACTCGCTGAATTGGAACTTCCTTTTTAAATCTTTAGAAACTTTTGGTTTTGGTGAATCTTTTATTGCCTGGATAAAAACATTTTATAATAACACATCAAGTTGCGTGATCAATAATGGCTTTGCGACACCTTCCTTTCAACTTAAGAGGGGTGTTCGCCAAGGAGATCCACTCTCTCCGTTTCTTTTTATTATCGCTCTCGAGCTTTTGGCGATTAACATACGCAATAACAACCAGATAAAGGGTATTAATGTCGACGGAAAAGAATTGAAGTTAGTAATTTTTGCGGATGACATGACAACGTTTGTTAGCGACTGAACTCTTCAGCAGATACTCGGGTTTGAGAATGAACCACGAAAAAACGGAAATTCTCCCACTGGGTAACATAGTGTTACATTACCAGGATTTAGGGGTGGAAGAGATTAAAAGTGTCGCTAAAATCCTCGGTGTTTATTTCACCAACGATCATGTGCTCTTCAACAAACGAAATTTTGAATCCATCGAGAAAACTGTAAAATAATTTTTGCAGGGATGGAACTGGAGAGGTCTCACAATAATTGGCAGGATACAAGTAATTAAGTCGTTTATTATTCCAAAAATTTTATACCGCGCAACTTTAATTTCTTGTAAAAAAAATATTATCCAAAAACTAAATTCAATACTTTATGCCTTTGTATGGAAAGGTAAAGATAAAGTAAAGCGAACGGCACTAATAAACCCAATTGAGAAAGGAGGACTAAATATGCCTGATATTGAATCAATGATCTCTACACAGAGAATAATGTGCATAAAAAGATATTTAGATCCCTATACAGCTGGTTGGAAATTTTTCTTAGATTCGTATCTTAAAAACACAGGAGGCAAATTGTTGTTCCATTGTAATTTTGATTTTGGAAAGCTTTCGGTAGCTATTCCAGACTTTTATAGGGAATGCCTTATTTTATGGTCCTCTATGAATGAAACCAATCCATCCACACTTGAAGAAGTTGCCAATGAAGTGATATGGAATAACAAGCATATTTGTATAGGTGGTAAATCAGTTTTTAATGCTAAAATATATGAACATGGTTTATACAAAGTTGGTGACCTCTATGACACTGCAGGGGAGCTTGTAATTGGAAGGGAACCACTGCGATCAGCCCTCTCTCCCGTTGATACTTTCTTAATTTTCAGTATACTTAATGCGCTTCCACAACAATGGCGTTTTATTTTAAAGACAAACAGGGCTCTTGTGTCCTTCTTCACACAACATTTCAACCTAAATACCTTTCATGTCTACATTAACAATGAAAAAATTGATGTAGAAAAAATCCAATCAAAACCTTTGTATTGCAGTATGATCTCCAAAATTGCAAATAAGCCGACAGCCATAAAGAGATATGAAAACTACTTTAATATTGAGTCTTTCCAATTAAACTGGAAGGACATTTTTCTATTACCACCCAAAGTAACCTTGAGTACCAAATTACGCGAATTTCAATATAAAATATTAAACAGGATTCTATATACAAATGATATGCTCTACAAATTCAAAAAAGTCGATTCTCCCTTATGCTACCTATGTAAAGCGGATACAGAAACTTTAGAACACTTATTTTTCTATTGTCCGCGAGTTGAGGCTTTCTGGAATGAAGTAGTAAATTTGTTTAGAGACCAGCTCCAAATCAGTAAGGACTTTGAGATCAAAGATGTTATTTTTGGACTTCACAACAATGAATCTTACAGCACTTTAATTAACTATATTATCTTGGAAGGCAAATATCTGCTATATCTCTGCAAACTAAATGACAAACTTTTATCTCCAAGACTATTATTAGAGCGAATGAAGAATACATATCAACTAGAACGCTTCATTGCGAGAGAGAAAATCAATCTTAACTATCATTACGAGAAGTGGGAGCCTCTGCTCCCTCTCGTTTCTTTGTAGACTGCAGTCGCCCAGTTTTTTTTCGATCCCCTTTTTATGAAGCCATTTATTTTGAAATTCCACTATCTAGGTAGTTTGTGTTTACCCTATGTTGTTTTTTTCCTTTTTGCTTTATTTAATTGTTATTTATCTTTCTATTATTGCGTATGTATTGGTTTGTTAAGTATATCGTGTAACTTAGTGTCATGTCTGTGTATCAGCTCTAAAAACAAATAAAATAAAATAAAAATACAAAAAAAATTATAATAATAAGACACTGCCTTATAAAGCTAGGCTTACGACAATGGCAAAATACCCCTAATATGATGAAACATCCCTAAGGCACAAGACACCCGGTATAAGGTGAGTACACTTTTCGTTATTTTATTGAAAGGATCTGATCCATTGATATTGTTACACACTTCGTTAAAGTTACATATCTGCGAGTCGTTTGAGCATTCGTCGATATCTGAAATATATATAAATGATTATTTAAATGAAGATTAGAAACTTTCCGTAAGGTCTGACATTCAGTGGACATTGACTGCGGTTACTATATGTAGTGTTTACACGATTTTTAATGTCAGACTGATAAAGGTTTACAGCTCTTACTACCGTATATCAGCGACCTCGTCCCCAGGGCCATCTCCGCTTTCAAGATGGCGGGTGGGCGCGAAGAAGACCCTGGCGAAGAGCAGGTCACGTGTCTCCAAAAATATTGGAGATTTTGATTGTTTCAAAATGGCGGCGGGCTCGCGATTGGCTAATTTTATGGTCACGTGACCTGCTCTTCGCCAGGGTCTACTTCGCGCCCACCCGCCATCTTGAAAGCGGAGATGGCCCTGGGGACGAGGTTGCGTATATCAGTTGATCTCAGTAGGGGACAACGGTTTATTATTACCGTATTGACATAAAATGTTACCATAGCAATATTATAACCTATCAGAACAACATTAATTTTAAATTAAGTGCTTATACATTGTAACTCAAAATTAAACGAGCATTCACCGTTGCAGTTTTGTCCATCTCCGGTGTATCCAGCTTTACATGTGCAACTGTATGATCCCTTGTTGTTAGTACACACTGCATTGACATCACATTTGTGAGTCGTTGCTGTGCATTCGTCAATATCTGAAAAAAAAAATGTATTGATTATTGTATCGAGCATATTACAGCACTGTGCTATTAACTAATTGTTATAATACCGTTGTGACACGGTTGCGGATGACCAACCTCGTACCCAGGGTCTACTCCGCTTTCAAGATAGTGGCTGGGCGCGGAGAAGAACCTGGGACACGCTGCGAAATATTTGTGTCACGTGACACGCGATTGAAACTCGTCTTCGCTACACTTGACCAGCGGTTCTAGGATCAAATATCATCCTAGAACCGCTGGTGTCACGGTAGTCTCCCCCCCCCCCTCCCCCCAAAAAAAGTAAAATAAAATAAAATAAAATAAACTTACCATGTTCACAATCGTGACCCTTGAATCCAGGAGAACATAAACAGTGATATCGTTTACTTGTAAAGCCAGATTGACAGGTTGCGTTATTCTTGCAAGGAGACTTGCCACAAGCATTCTGAAAAACAAGAAAACGGTTATTACTTCCGTGACTTAATTATTTGAGTCTGACAATGTTACCTTAGTATCCTTAAGGACGGTGCCTCCTTTTGTTACTGCGCATATGTTCTGCGCATAATTTCTCGCGTCATTAGCGCGCGCTCGAGCGCGCGCACATACAGAACATTGCGGAATCTCTTTCAGGCTAAGCTCGGCAGGGAAATATATGGTCGTTATCTTCATATAACTTACAAAAACGCGTGGTGACCCCTACTTTTTATGTTATAAAATGGAAGCGGTAAGCCTATTAAACATATGATTAATTTTTTGTTGTGTGCAAAAGTAATTTAGACTGTATTTTTGGTATACCAGAGGAGAGCTGTCAGGGTTGATAATGGCTACGTTGCGATGATTTTTAATTAAAAAACACATAAACAGTAGTTTTTACATTACCATTTGTCAAGTATTTTAAAGCTTTTTATATTTATTGTTGCTTTTGTGTATGTCAAGGCAAATTCAAAGGGAATCTGCGAAAAAAAATAAATTCTTTTTTTTCCCGAGAAAATGCCATTTCAGCATTTTTTCCAGATTGAAGCTTGATTATCTCTGGAAAATGCGTGGTTACCCCTAATTTTCTTTTGGAATCCAATAGCCCTTGCTAAGATCTGCTTTTCTCGCATAGTCATAAACCGCGCAAAATACTTTGGCATTAGGAGGCACCGTCCTTAAGTTAATTATTAAAGTAAATTGAAAAAAAAAACCCGTCTAAAAACGTGTTTCTTCCATTTGATTATAATATTGCAGGCAATAGAAGCGTTTTGCAGCTTTATACACAGACCACTTCTATCTATAAATATATATGAACTTTGTGAGCATAGTCGAGGGTGGAACCCTATTAATTGGGGACACCTAATCTAAATTATAATACGACATTAAATGGATGGATAAACAAAATGCTCGACTAATAAGTGATCATCAATTTCACGTCAGAGCAGGTTCGATGCATTTACATAATTTACGCTCAATCGAAATTTGTTGTTGACTGAATTTCACGAGGATGGAGACAACAAAAAAGGCTCCGTACGGTTCCTTTACTGAAAAACAGCGGTCGTTTGCCGTTGTCAAAACTTAGATAAATGTACCTAAAACAAATGAATTCGAAAAAAAAGGTTTCCAGTGTACTTGAAATACAAACTGATCAATCGAAAAGGCAAATTTTGTAAATATAATTATCTTACTTTTGTTCCATGGTACACGTAACCTGGTGTTGTCACCAGGTCCTTCTCGTGCTCTTTATGAGTTGAGTTGTTCAAGTCGCAGTTATGCGTTCCTGTAACATCAAAGTTTATGTTGACGCAGTTGTGCTCCAAGTAACATTGCAGCTGGCAGTTGTCCTGGTCCAACACTTTGATGGTTCTTATCACGTGATTAATCAGGTGTTCTCCAACGAAGAAGAGAGAACTTGGGAACTCCAATTCGCGAACTGCAAAAGTCAAGTAAACAAACTTCCGTAAAGGGTTCGGTTTTTACCCGCTTTTGTTAATTATAATAATATTAATAATAATTCATATATTTTCGCCAACGTGCGATTGTCCATCACGTATCACGTGATATATATCCGACCTATAACTGAATGAATAACTGAATAACTTTATTTATTCTCGGGTTGACGAGGCTGATTAGGCCTCTAACAATATAATATGTTAATTTAACGAGGAAAAAAAATGAAAAAAAAAATGAGGAATAACCCGTGTTATAATTCATCAGATATGTTTTACTTGCACACATTTCCTGTGCACAGGAAAATGGACTGCATCAAAACAGTGTAAAAATTGTAGCTCGACTGTTTTGTAAATATCTCATGATTTTTAATTAAAAAAAAAAACACCGTCGAACCAGCATGAGCGACTATTTACCGTCTCTCTTTAATTAGTGACCCACATTCAAATAATTCCAAATCTTGGCAAAATAGTTGGTCTCCTACGGGAAGTTCTACTGAAATTAAAATTGCCTTCTATTTGTTTCATGATGGTGAGAGTACTTTTAATTTTTAAAAAGCCTTAGTTTAAAAAAGGCTTTTAAAAAAATTAAAAGTACTGTCGCCATCGTGAAACTTCAATTTCAGCCTCCGAAGTCATGATATACTTTTCTGATACTAATAATCATTAATTTGTTTTTGGAACCGAACGATAAATTATTTATCCTTGAAATTGCGTATAAACCTCGCTACGTTGCATGCGAGAGGTAGGAAAACATATTAATTTACATTCGAGAGATGTGATGTACAGTGTATGTTTAATTTACCATATCGAGATATTTTTTTAGTAATATATCAAACACGAGAGACAGTGTTTCATCAGGATATCCAAACACCGAGAAGGGAGTTGAAAATACGACGCGCAGCGGAGTATTTTTGACGAAATTCGAGGTGTTTGGATAGCCGATGAAACACTGTCTCGAGTGTTTGATATATCTTCTCAATCGAAACAAAAACTAAGGAGGAAACGGAGAAATAAAATCGTAAAAATCTATGCTAATTAAGACCGGGTATCCAAACCTCCGACACGGTTATGATTTCCTTTGTTTTAACTTGATGAATTATTAATGAGTTTGAGAATTCCAGGTAGAGATAAAAGAAAACAAGAACAACCTTCGAAAAAAAATAGTTTTTCTACTGAATTCCGGTATTTGTCATGTCACCAAAGTTATCTGTTCATTCATCATTTGTTTGGTTGCCTTCGAACAAATTAAAAATTTACCCGCCTCAAACGGGCCAAAATCTTTTAAGAAAATCCCAGGTTTCTACTGATTTGGCAGAAATTTGGCTGCCCTAATGCATTTTACATTTTCGCTATTTCGCTTGTATCGTAAAAGGTTTGTGAAATATGAAATGCTAATTCTCAATTGTTTACCATAACACAAATAAGGGGTGGTGACAACAGTAATGATAGTCGATGGAGATTGCTTTTTGTTATTGTATGTGTTATTGAAAATAAAACAGTACTTTTTGAATTTATTTTTTGTTTTTACCATTCATAGTTTTGGTATATGTTACTCATGGATTATCGCGTACATTTTACTTTTCCAATCGGTTTTTGTACAATTTTTTTGCGAAATCTAAACTCCGCGAAAATAAAGGGATTCAGGGTATATAAAAATGCCGGTTTAATCAATCTAACAATCATTCAAAGCTAGGACTACGTAAAATAAAATTTCAGTTTCGAGGACAACAAACATGAGGTACATGTAGGTACTGAATGAAAACAAAAGCAAAACACTGAGTAACGCGTTAATCAATCATGACAACTCAATCTTTTCCATTTTCAATATCACTTTAATGTTGCTCTCAAAAGTGACTGGCCTGGGAAAAACAAACCGACGAAAAGCGCAACAAGGATAAAAGGCTTTATTACGCATTCCCTTGCCACTATCACACTAGATCAGTTTATCCAAATATTTCCACCGAACTCAGTTGCGGATATTAAAAACTCATTTTCAGGGGCCACCGAAACGAAAAAACGAAATGCAATTCAAGGCTTTCTTGAGTTACAAAGCGCAACACGGTGTTTTCGAATTATTTAGCTAAACATGATTGAAGTCAGTGGCCGAAGTTGCTTTCTGCTGAAAGATGCAGCCGAGAAAACGTCCCATTAAACATTTGTGAGCTGCTGACAATTCCTAAAACTTCAGTGCTGTTCGCACAATATATATATATATATATCGTTGAACGCCAGAACGACCAGTTGGATGCATGGGAACTTTAGCATAGATACGGGACAGGACTATTAAAGACAGTTTACTGACCTTGGTTGGCAACCGTAGGATGGTAAAGACAGCTTCCCCAAATAACAAATACAAACAGCATAAGATACGGCGCTGGAAATGGACGGCCTTTCATTCCTAGAAGCTTGTCAGGACGGTAGATTCGCTCAATGACATTTACAAGGGCTATTTGTGCTGCCGGTTGAAATATGTTGAACGGCTCGTCAAGGGCGTAAGTTGCAATGTAACTGTATCGCCTGTTAACTGAACAGGTGAACGTTTATTACTACTGGTAATCAATTATTTATTAAATATAGATTAATTCACAGCTCTTTAGTTTGAATAACGCCTTTGACAAACAAATGATAACCGCGCGGCTCCACGGGAATATCACGGAATATAGATGCATGCATTTCTGAATTCTTAACTCTCTTCACTAACCCTTCAGTATTTTGCATGTATTTGCATTTATTATATGGCAAACTGGTCCACGACGAGAAGGAGCATTCTGATTGGTTCCCTGAGCGGTCCGAATTTTGCAATACGGACCGCAAAGATGGACCGCTCACGAACTCATTTCGCCAAATTCCTTTTATGAAACATTGAACAAAAGAAAACAATTTTCTATTAAGTAGAAACATTTTTCCTCATATCTGGCGGATAATTTTGGTTAAAATTTTCGCAAAGTGGCCTGAAATATGCAAGAATATGCTTTGCTTTGGCGCGCGCGCGTTAGCCGAGAATGGTTGCATTAATTTCTCAGCAAATTAAAAAAAAAAAATCCATTATAATAAAAACTTTATTGAACTAGCTTGTATGGCGATCGAAACAGCGTTTAATTGTTCAATATGGTAAGCTTTTGACGTATGTTTAATAAAAAGAAGTAAATGAACTCACCGTGTCTGGTTTCTGTGTAGCTTTTGGGCTATTTAATTAGGCGTTGAACGCTTAAATTAAACGCTGTTTCGATCGCCATACAACGTCTTATAGAGCGCTCAAATTCCCAACGGCCGACATTGTAACACAACACCGCACAATTCAGAGAGTCACGTTCCACTCGTAGCGCTTACATAAACAAGAGTAATTTAGTCTCTTGGTATTAAAAAAATATCATGAACTTGGGAAGCCTGTGATTAAATTAATGAATGATCTATAGTCGTAGATATTTTAAACCTCTAATGTGATGAAACAGAAGTAGATTATGCAATGTCATATCTGGTTGAAATTTATTTCTAAGGGAGTAACAATGTGAAAGTTACACTTTGAAACATTCGATCTTTTTTTCCGCTATGTTATAAAAACACAATACAGTGACTAAGTTTACCTCCCTTGTGTGTTATTCAGAAAAAGAACATAAACACGGACTTACTACAAAGTTGATTTGAGTAAACACGCATAGCATATTAGAGGGAAAACTGAGAAAATGTAAGGTAAAGTTGGCATACATAAATGCCACATTTACAAAGCCTTTACACTGTCCTGATGACATTTCACCTCATCATCACATTTTCCCCTTGTTTGCTACATGTTTGCACATAGCCATTTCGGATGGATGCATGTACATGTAGGGATTATAACTCGAGCAAAACACAGTTTGTGTGCGCTCTCGTCGAATTTGAATCTGCTCAATTTTTTCTTGACAATTGTCGACAGCGTTCTCTCGTTTGGCTCTGGCTGATGACAATTTAAGAAAACTCTCGGTGCAACTCTCGTTCTTCCAATTCTCGGAGACTCTCGTCCTCATTAGACCCGGGCCAAGCTGCACAATATATTTTTCGTCGTCATAATAAAGGACACGCCATAATAATTTATAGAAAGCCTCACGGAACGCTAAGTGCAGGCAATTGTCATTTCGATCAACAATCTCATAGTTAGTATGAACATCATTGAAATTGTGTTCTTTGAGATTAAAACATGTAGAAGGAAGATCACTGAGGGCCTCCGCAGACTGGGGAGATAGTTGTCGATCATAAAAAGATGTCGATAACAAAAAAGCCAGTGTGTGAAGCTAGTTATCGATAACTAAATTTAATAGAACTAATTTAGTTGTCGATAACAAACGCGACAGGCACGTGCATGAGCTATTGTACTGGTCATTAAAACCTTTTTGTTTAGCGACGATCCCGCTAAGCAAAAGGTTTAATGAGTAGTACAATAGATGTGCGCCTGTGTTGTACGCCTGTGCATTTTCCGTATAAACAAACATGGCGCTTTTTCCTTCTCTGAAAATAGTTTTTTTTCCTTTTGCCTCTCGATAATCCTTCCGCGTCTGCCACCTTGCTAACCTGCGATCAGGCGAATGTTTACGCGTTCTCATTTTTACTCTTCGTATTTTAGTGTTTCGCGCGACATCTGTATAAAAGAGAATATGTTATTTTAATAAAGAGCGCGAAAAATTGGCCTGATCGCAGGTCACCATGCCTAAACGTGCAGTCGTGCGCAGGAACGCTAGTTACCAAGCTTTTGCATAAAATTGCAAGTTGTCGATCATTTTGGCCTCTAGTGGGTGGAAAAGCTCTATGGAGCACTAATAGTTGTCGACTCATTTTAGTTATCGAATAATAACAGTTGTCGACAACTATCTCTCTAGTCTGTGGAGGCCCTAAGGTTCTTAGTTCTCAATTACTAGCTTCGCACACTGGCGAAATAAGATTACGACGTTTCGAAGCCATCATGACTCATTATCAAGTAAAAAATAATTTTCATTATTAAGAAAATAATCTCCCGTTAGATATACGACATAACATTACTATTCCAGGTGTCAACACCGTACAGACCGGAGAGCTTCTAAGTAGGGTGTCTTGAATAATAAATTAACGATTTCTAGTACTAGTATTTGTTTTATAAAGATAACAGAAATCGTGATGTCGTGATAGCTACTCGAGTAGTTAGCGAGTTTACGACATTACGTGTTTTCGTAAACGTATATTCTGAGCACTGTTGGCGCTTGATATTATTATTATGTGGCGTTAACAAGTTAAAATGTGGCAGATTTTTCCAATGAGAAATACTAGAAATGCGTTAAATTGTCTCGCCGTTTTATAACTTATCTCTTACGAGCACATCTTCGAGATATTTCCTTCCAATGCACAAACGTAATCACTCTGGATGGTTCGGTGTTTGTTATGAACTAAAGTCGAACCTCCGCTAGCGGCCACATCTCTACAACGGCCAGGATTTTTCGTCCCGCCTGTGCGGCGATCCATACACAGTTAACTCTTACATATTGAAACCTCCCTACCACGGACACTTACCGTTTTGCGCCAAGGAGACCGTTGTAAAGAGGTTCAACTGTATCACTCTTAGCCGCTGTTTTACACTGTGTGTGTAATCACCGTGTAGCCGTCTCCTTTGATATTCAATATTTTTGTTGAGGGTAAGTTACCTTATTAGTTAGATGCTCTGCTCTCAAAAGTTTTAAAATAAGTGAATAACTATCTTCAAATGTTGCGCCTCCAGTCTTCGGGAAAAATACATCATAGAAAAGTGGGCCTATTTTAATAAAAAGACTGCGTGCTAAAGACATCAATAAATAATTAACCCAATGTTGACATAAATTAAAGCCTTGGCCAAATAGACAAGAGTTCAACCACTCGCCTCCCCATTTGGCCCGAAACTCCCACGCGCTGTCGGCGATAGTACCGTCGACTCTCGTGCGCTCTCGTCGAATTGAATCTGCTCAATTTTTTCTTGACAATCGTCGACAGCTTTCTCTCGTTTGGCTCTGGCTGATGACAATTTAAGAAAACTCTCGGTGCAACTCTCGTTCTTCCAATTCTCGGAGACTCTCGTCCTCATTAGACCCGGGCCAAGCTGCACAATATATGTTTCGTCGTCATAATAAAGGACACGCCATAATAATTTATAGAAAGCCTCACGGAACGCTAAGTGCAGGCAATTGTCATTTCGATCAACAATCTCATAATTAGTATGAACATCATTGAAATTGTGTTATTTGAGATTAAAACATGTAGAAGGAAGATCACTGAGGGCCTCCGCAGACTGGAGAGATAGTTGTCGATCATAAAAAGATGTCGATAACAAAAAAGCCAGTGTGTGAAGCTAGTTATCGATAACTAAATTTAATAGAACTAATTTAGTTGTCGATAACAAACGCGACAGGCACGTGCATGAGCTATTGTACTGGTCATTAAAACCTTTTGTTTAGCGACGATCGCGCTAAGCAAAAGGTTTAAAGAGTAGTACAATAGATGTGCGCCTGTGTTGTACGCCTGTGCATTTTCCGTATAAACAAACATGGCGCTTTTTCCTTCTCTGAAATAGTTTTTTTTTCTTTTGCCTCTCGATAATCCTTCCGCGTCTGCCATCTTGCTGACCTGCGATCAGGCGAATGTTTACGCGTTCTCATTTTTACTCTTCGTATTTTAGTGTTTCGCGCGACCTCTGTATAAAAGAGATATGTTATTTTAATAAAGAGCGCGAAAAATTGGCCTGATCGCAGGTCACCATGCCTAAACGTGCAGTCGTGCGCAGGAACGCTAGTTACCAAGCTTTTGCATAAAATTGCAAGTTGTCGATCATTTTGGCCTCTAGTGTGTGGAAAAGCTCTATGGAGCACTAATAGTTGTCGACTCATTTAGTTATCGAATAATAACAGTTGTCGACAACTATCTCTCTAGTCTGTGGAGGCCCTAAGGGTCTTAGTTATCGATAACTAGCTTCGCACACTTGCTTTTTTTTATCGACAACTTTTTATGATCGACAACTAAATAGTTGTCGACAACTATCTCTCTAGTCTGTGGAGGCCCTGAAACAATCAGGTCATCCGTGCAGGCTAACTATTTAATTATTCTGGCCTGGTGGTTACAATTAGCGTTCCTTGTGGCTTTCTATATTAATAATTATTACAAGGCCTAGTCAAATAAAGGAATCAACACCTCTAGACAATTATACCTTTTTGTTTAATTTATCATATTGGATACTCCCCCAATTAAAATTTATCTTGATATATAAGTTGCTTACCTGTCAAACATTATCATTAAATGACATGACTCTGAAATAGAGCCGGCGAAATATTGTATTTTAGTACATCATTATCTTGTAGCAAACCAAAACTTGTTTTACGATGATAACAATCCTCGGCCTTGCTTTCAGTTTTTTATATATTTTCAACTGTCGAATAGCCCCGGATCATGGCAGACGCGAAGACGCGAATATATTCTTTAAATATAAAGTAATGTTATTCAGGGCCCGCGTAGCAATTTTTTAAGTGGGGGGGCTAATGCGAACGCGTAAGCGTGAGTCTTCTAGGGGGGTCCGTTGGCATGCACCCCCGGGAAAATTGTGAATTTAAGTCCTCTGAAATGGCTGGAAATGCATCTAAAATTGATAAGCGTGGTGCAAATTACCAACTTTCAGCACTTAAAAAGCGACTGTTTTTAATACAAGAATCAACATTTATTATCCGGTCTTTGAGAGTCCATTTTTCGAAAAGCAATCAGAGATTTATTTTTGTAGATATTTTCTTTCCACAGCCATAAGCGTTTGCTAATTATGCTCATTATGTTGGTTATCACGCAGAATTCCCGTGTCCCGCGATGTCCAGAGCTGTGTATAATTCTCAGTTTAAAGTATCTATGGCGATAAAATGTTGCCTGCTTAAAAAATCATTCATTTGTCATAAACGCACGACTGGCCACACGCGGCATTTGGAATAAATATTCATTGCACGTGCATCAAGAGAGAAACTGGCCAGAAACAAGATAAACAAAATCCTTGTTCAAAGAAAGACAGTAGCGAGCGAAACGTACCAATAATTCGGTGTTATTTTCTAACGCTTGCAACGATTTTTTAATGTCATTTTCGATTGGAATATCAAGTTCAACCATCACGCTAACACCTAACAATTTTTAAAAAAAATCTGTAAGAGCATTTTAGCAATATCCCGCTAAATGTAAATTAGGCGCTTCGATCGTGTGCCTAAGGTGCCTAAGCGCAGTTCTTCAAAATTGAATATTTTGAAATCGTAACCATCCGAGGTGATCCATTTACCTTACAAAGTCTTTAATATCATTAAAAATCCTTCAACAGAGGGGAGGTACATATAGCTTTAATTTAATTAAAGATTTTGAAGTAGATTCTGGACATACACAAACACGACCGCAAAAGGTTCAATGCAGTTTTAATCAGAAACGGCCTTACAGAATGTCTTGAAATTTCGTCTACAGGTGGTCAAACTAGCATACTTTAAAATATGAAAAAATGAATGCAATGTTTTCGACAAGATTTCGAGAAAATCAGCCTTGTTTAAAACCAATAGGATGCCGAAATCGTTGCTATGGTAACCTCTGTTGCTTGGAAACCAGTGTAAAATAAATCTATCATAATTTGTCATCATCATGGTGTAGTATGACAAAAATCGAAGATTGCCTTCTGATCGAGTTTCTGTTTTCAAAACTCTCACCCCAGCGCTAAAAAACTACATCGAGCCACCTTAGACGATTTCCGCTGGAATTTCGAGCAAAAAGTGCAAAAAATTAAGTTACCAAAACAACACTAACATTTTGAATACAGTTAAGAAGAAATTATCGATAAATTAGCTCCCAAGCTGACCCCGCGAGAGAAGTCATTACATATTTTAATTAAAAATACGCTTCATGTCAGTTCAAAACAAAATGGCGTGCGTTTTCATCATTTTTGACCAGGTTTGACATTAATTTTCTCGAGGATGCTTGAGAATTTAATTGCGGGGTCACTTGGAGAAGTGAATTAAAGTGATATGTTTCAAATAGCATTCAAAATGTTACCGTGCTATGAGCAGTTTTTTAGTAATTAATTTTTGCACTTATTGCTCGAACGTTGAGCGGAATCCGTCTTAATATTTAATATTTCAACAAGGCTAACCTTTAGATATGAAAAAAGAAAAAAAAAAGAAGAAGAAGAAGAAGAAGAAGAAGAAGAATATCTAAAAAGTGAATAATGTATTATAGTTTCAGATATTTCATGAACAATTCCTTAATGTATTAACCGCTAAAAGTTCGGCAATCGTGGCTACCTGCAAGCGACTGTATCTTGGCAGATGCATGACGTTTTGAAAACGAAAAGAAAATTAAAACGAAAGAAAGTCGTATTGCAATGTATTTACCGTCCGCTACGATTTAATAAAAGCATTATATTTTCTAGTTGAGGCAACCTTACCTTATTATAAACGGTGCTCTGTCCTCATCGAAGTAACATCTTCCAATTCTGTGCCTCTAGTATTTGACGACATAGCATCGTGGGATTTACCTTAAGAGTTGGCGTGTCCTTTATTATGACGACCACATACTTTTAAATATTTAAGAGAGCCTGTCCCGAATAACCAGACAAATTTTAAATTTCGCGGCAAGGGTGGAAAATTCGATTTCTTTCTTATTTTAATGTTAGATAGGCTAGGGTATGACAAAATCGCTGGATACTTTTTCTGGAAAAATATCCTTTTATTTGAAAGAAAAGTGCAAATAACCAAATTCCGTTGAAAATCACCATTTGAGGCGGCAAATTATTGTACGCGTTTGTTAGCCTCGCAAGCAAAAACAAATGATTCTACGTTCTTTAAAACACTGAAAAAGGTTTGTGCAATGTCTAAATATTGACCACAACGATTTTGGGAAATATTCCGTTGTTCTTTGCATACAAAATAATTTAATTACGAAGGAATATATTTCACTTCGGTAAAAGTACCTCGTGAATAAAATTCATTTTCGCCATGTGCTAAACCTTCAAATGGATTAAACTTCTGGCGGTTGAATGTCAAAAGGATGGCCTCATAATTGCTGTAAAAATTTCTTTGGGGTAATGTTTGAGAGCGGCGCGAGAGCTTTTCAAAGTCCGTTGAAAATGCGGTGATTTGACCTTTACAGCGGTCAAGGCTTGTGCGGGTCACGCATATAATTTCGTCCGCCGTGTCATATGTTTTAACCCATATCAGATTGAAATAACCACATAAAAAATATTGCGAAATATTCTTACCTTATTTGCTGTAGAATACAGATCCACGGACCATTTTAGCGTGATTATCTGGTCGCTCGTCGTATTTTAGTTCTGTTTATAACGTCCGATAAACACCGCCAACTGTCAACGTCCGTAAACAGTCGAACACCAATCTTTGTTAAACCTTTGACACATTTCATCATCACGGCATCTTATTCAACGGTTTAGTCATTTGTTGAATGTTCCTTGGTTTTTATGGCACTTAAACTAAAAGATGAGAACAGAGGACCACAATTCACAAACATGTCGGCGCTTTTGCAGCTGTACCTGGGTCGTCACACAACGCTATTTAATCGGCATTTTAGGGGGTAGGGGAGGGGCGAGGGCGGTGGCCGCGGCGGTATGAAAAAGACGAAAAAGGCTAATAGAGAGATCTACGGCAAACGGCAAACGTCAGCTTGCACTCGATTTTATTTACTTTTCCTCCAATCGTTAAATAAATCCATCAGAAAAATCGAAAATAATTCACACGTTCACGATAAATGCTAAACTACTCTCTTTGAGGTACAAACGGCGTTTCGGGAAAAACAAACGTGATGCGCGCTTAATCTCTCTATAAAATAACCGTGTGGCAGCAGGAGCCATAATCAGGGACCTGGCTCCTGGTGGCAATAATTTTTTGCGGGTTCTAATATTTGCTATTTTATTCAGGATTATTTCAGATCAATTGGTGCCGCGTTGGTAACGTTGGTTCTACCATTATCACAGCAATACAAGATGTTTCTGAAATAGATTAACGATTTACGTGTTTTTAAAGTGCTCGATTACATGTATCAAAAAGCAAATAATGTTATGTTGTATTACGAGCTAAAAATCGGAAAAAAATAATTAGCTACACGAAAAACCAGTCTCTGCCAATAGCAAAAATAAGATGACACAAAACACGAAAAATCGCCAATTCGCAAAATATAATTCCCGCAAAGGTGTAGTGCCACACGGCAGGTGTGCCTACACTGATAGGTTGGGGGTATCTGATAAGAAGGATTGCTTTTTCCCTGATGTACCGGTGGGACATGCATCTCTAAACCATTTATAATCCTTTTACGACTTTGTCACTGTTTATGCTAGAGCCTGTGTAATGTTAGCTAAATAAGCGGGTTCGAGACAGAGCTAGCTGAACGCAACAACTCCTTTTTATCGAGCAGCATGGGCGCGAGCACATGGCATGTCGCAAGGGCCCCTGACTCGTAAGATATGTTGAATTTCATTGAAATACAACATATGTTATCAGAGGTATATTTAATACTTACATCACTGTCAAACCTTGGGCTGAGATGTCACGGTTGTTATTGTTGTTGTAAATCATTGGATATATTGGTCATCCCTTCCTGAGGTCTCACTCAACCTGTTACGAGTGTGAACTCCCATATCCTCCTGTGTTGTCAGCTTAGTGCCCCTACCCCGTGTAGACTGGAAAGCACCATCAAACTTGATAGCTCTGTCTTGGCGCGTTCGCAATGACCACCAGGTCTTATCAATGAGGATTGAATGTCACTGCTCTCCTTTACCCTGTTTATAATCGATGTATACTGAATGTCTTGTCATGTGGGTAAAATTGGATTATTCCAACAGGCACGGCGTTACCAGCCAGGTGAACATGCAGCTACCGCGCGTTATACTTTATAGTGCTTTAAAATGGAGCCTTGCAGCTGCAGCTGTCAACTAAATTGTTCAAAAGATCTGTGTAGGGCTTCTTTCGTTTAATGTTTATTGACGAAATGTCAAGCTGATAAAAATTACAGATGTCCTGTAGCATCTGTATCGAGAATTCTGACAGTTTAGAGGAAGTAGCCTTTTCGCAAATGTTATACGTATCATACATGATTGGGTGCTGAATGGAAATTTCTGCCATGACCTCCTTTGTCAAATGTTGTATGGTCTGTTCCTGGATTCTCAGCACCTCTTCCTCGTGTTCCGCATCTACATCGTCTTCATGATCAGATGCAACCTCAACAACTTTCTTTGCAGCAAGGCGTGAAAAAAAGCTTCCAATTTGCTGAGACGTTAGATAGCTGGAAGAATTAAACATACAAGTGCCATCTGCGTTTTTGGTCTTTCTCATTGATTTAGAAACATTACCGGGATCAGCTTTATGTCCAGTCTGTTCGCCGATTTGAAACACTTTCGTGAGGTATTGTTTCTGACTTTCAGTCAGTCGAGTTCTCCGTGCCTGACTGGACGATTTCAACGCCCAGCCCATTTGTAACGCTGAACAGGAATCCAATGCTTGATGTGTTCCAGTTTCTTCTATGTTGTCAACGATGGCAACACCTTGTTCTAACTTTGTGGCATACATCATCATTGCCTTATCGTAAAGCGTTTCGCACTCTAGAGCATAGCTGTGAGTCCCAACTTCAAGATGGTGGGAGAGGGACGAAAATCTCTGGAAGGATTTTACACACCCCTCTTCAGGACACGAGAACAGTTTATCGTGACACTCTGCGTCGTCGTCAATCAGTTCATCTGAGCGATCTGAATCTTCCACCACACCTGATGTCAATTGCTCTTCTCCTTGCTGCATTTGGGGCGATTTTTTTCTTGCTTTGATTGTAGTGAACGTAGCTTTTTTAATTGTTGCCTCCTTGTTAAGCATTGGAATGGAATAGCTTTCTGGAAAATTAAAGTGACTCCACGGCAGGAATTTACCAGGCCCAACTGCATACGACCTCCAGACTCTCATTCCCTCTTTGCTATAATCAATATTATTGATGAAGCTAACACCTTCCCACTTTACAGCCACGGACTTAGGAAAATCTTGTGAACCGCAAAGCATGACCCTTACTCCAGGCACACCACCAGACGACTCTATGGCATTCTTCATTTGAACGGCAGTCTCGATATCTTGACCGGAATTTAGATATATTCCCATGTGGTTCTTAATTGTAGCTGCTTTGCGGTCACACGACCCTTTGCCCCCTTGAGGATCTGAGAAGTCCATCCGGACGTTGATGTCGTACTTATTAGCGACCTGCTGAATTGCCAGTAATGTGGATGCACTGTGGTAGCATCCAGCATTGTCCTGCCTGAAGTGCACGCGGTTTACCTCGGGCATTATTGTCGTAAGTTGATTCAAGACGTCATCTATGATAGCCAGAACTGTGACGCTGTCTTGATTGCAACTTTGGAAAATGTGCACAAACGTTAGCATTTGATGTTCACCTTCGTATTCTCTCATAGCGGTGGTTATGTGCCATGAAATACCTCGTTTTCCAAACCAATCGGCTTGACTCTCGCGATATTTTCTTGGGAGGTATTTCATGGCCCAATCCAAGACTAAAAGAACAGAATGAACATCCAAATTCTTTATGACATCCAATCTCGCCTCATCTTGGTTGATCGATCGGAGCAAATGAGCTTTCCATGCTTCGATTCTTTTCTTAGCTAGGGAAACTACATATTTCATCTCATCTTTCTCGTCACTTGAGATTTCGACATTTTCCAGAGCTGACTCGATTTCACTAACGACATTAGGGAATAAGTCGCATCGATCGCATCTGAGGTCGTGCTCATGATCACATGCGCTGACGTAATCAGTGTCTGCCTGATAACTGAGGGCGTAGGCTCTACAATGGTCTGGAACTCTGGAATTTGGTAATACATGCACCTGCAATCCAAGGGCAACAGGGAAATTTAGTTTTCTTATTTACAGGTAAATCCTCGAGTGCTTATTTCAAATTTAGGATTAGGCGGGGGCGCTTTTCGAGAGGGGCGCTTATTTGAAGGACGGGGTGGGGCGCTTATTTTATTTAACCCAAATCTTGGCCAGACGGTCATTTATTTTTGTAATATAACATTTGCGTGTAAACAATAACATAACCTGAGTATTAATATACCTAGTCGTACGTATAGTTATAATAGCGGCATCCTTGCTATCCGAACATGTTCACAAACTGAAATGAGTTCAACCTTGACTCTGAATTACCGATGATTACACCGAACATGACGAGTAATAAAACATGACGAACACAAAAAATATACTCAACCTTTGATGCCTCAGCTCCCACGCTTACTCGAGGAGGAGGGGGGGGGGGGGGGGGGGGTGATTTCAAATTTGGCCGATAGGAGAGTCGCTTAGTCGAAGGGGGCACTTACTCGAGGGGGCCGGGAGGGGCGTATTCGAGATTTTATGGTACAACTAAATAATCTGACGTGGTATCAGTTGATTTACTAGCCATTTCAAGGGATGAAAGGACAAGAGAGAAAGGTTTGGGTTTTTTATAATAGTCCTAAAACAGTCGGGGAAACAAGTGCCGGTTTTAGCAAATCTTCGTGAAGCACTCGAAGAGTTTCCCGGTTTTTTTTTTAAATGTATCCAATCAGAAACTAGCACGAGCACTCACGAGTACTCCGAAAGTAATTTCGCGAACAAATACGTCATGTTGCTATCGGGGAAGAAAATCGCGGGCTCAGTCCCGTCTCGGAGGGAAATTTCGTCATCAACTGGTACATTTTTTCCCCGACTGAAAATAGTTATTATTATTCTAAATTAACACGAAGCCAAAATAACTTTCAATTTTTACTTTCAATTAATGTATCTTATTTGCAGTCGTACCTTAAAGTCGCCTTTAAGATAGCGTTTCGCCAGCTTTAGTTTCTCGTGTTGGTCTTTTGCCCAGGAAAGCCCTTTGCCATGGTTGTCCCCTAGCTTTTCAACAACATCCGCTAATTCGTCAAAGGCCTTTGCACCCTCCGCTGAGACGTAATCAAGCCCTTGCAAAGACTTGCGCACAGACGCAGAGCAAACTTTAAGTATACGGCACAGTGTACTGCGGCTCATAGGAAGAAAGCCAGCCTCGTGACAGTAGTTCTGGTACTGTTGGACAATCTGCTCGGGAATCATGGTTCTCACGACGTTTGGAATCTTTATCTCGGTATTGGAGGACAACTTCAACGTTTTCTCGCCAAAAGGTAAGTCTTGCATTATGTATGCGCTGGTAATAAAAGTAAGGAAGTGCTCTAGCTTTAGTGTTGAC
The DNA here is from genome assembly GCA_029204205.1 of Desmophyllum pertusum. NCBI lineage: Eukaryota > Metazoa > Cnidaria > Anthozoa > Scleractinia > Caryophylliidae > Desmophyllum > Desmophyllum pertusum. The sequence goes on along the minus strand of MU827856.1, from coordinate 5,351 downwards.
ACTTGCATTCTAGTGTTGCTAGCTGGTGGAACAACAGAGCCTCTACCATGGAGTAACCTGTGATGACGCGCAATGTTGAATCTGTATCTAGTTAGATTAGGTATCCACGTTTTTATTGCTTTAAAGCTGACCTTATCAGCCATGATTGACAGTATTTGTCTACGTGTGCTCCACTGACCTGCATTGTTGTAACACTCAACAAGAACCTCCATCAACGTAGAATCGATGTCGCGTTCATCTTCTTTAGATGATTGCAAGCAACTGAGCAAAATCTCTGCACTCTGGGGTGCTATTTCTTCCAAAGCTGCAATGACAACCTGCCTTGCTTTACGTGTGTGAAATCGTTTTGTCCTTTCTGCAGCTTCATCCCAAGGTTTAATCATTGAATAACGGATGGGACTAATATCTCTGGACGCCAAAAACGAATTAAGGTTTTTTCTTGGAGTGCTGCTTGCTTTATAGTCCCCTGCATATGGAGTTGTAAATCCTTCAGACGGCTGATAGATACTTGATGGTGTCTCAGCATGCGTTGTTACACTTTGTGGTGTTTGTGGTACTAGTGGACTTGCTAGCTCAGGGATGAAGGTTACCTCGTCATCCTCCTACAAATTGAAAGCTGATTAATTGTTTTACCTTCCCAATTAGCACCACTTACTACAATTTCAAAAATGTGATTCACACAAACTCGCCCTGGGGACGAGGTTGTGATTCACATATGCAAAGTTCAAGTGCAAGTACATGAACGTGAACAACGAAAAACAGTATTGACTTGTAGTTGTATTTTTTAAGTTTTATATCAACAATTACAATTTATTTGTATTAAGAGAGACACAGACACACAGACAGATCAATTTTACCATCCACCTTGAATAAGCCCCCGGGGAGGACTCCCTCTCCCTCCAATACAAAACTGTGACGGGAATGATTGCCGTAGGGCCGGTTGAAATTCATGGTTTCGGAGCTCTAAGGGTGTTTAAGCTAAAATGACCAACGTTAGAGTTATCCCAGTACCTTTTTGGGTATTGGTATCTCTAAGGGGATAAAATAAAATAAAATAAAATAAAATAAAATAAAATAAAATAAAATAAAATGGTCACACTTTTGGGCGCCTTGCTGAAAATATCGCCTTTTGCGCAATCGTAAAAATAGATTTGGTGCAAATCCAAACTTTTCTAATCATAACCCATACCGAAAACACGCATAGGGTAGGAAGATTTATAATAATTTTATTTTATTTTATGAATAACCGAAATTATCAAACGGCTTACATTAACAACATATACCATACTTTAGCAAATCGGACTCGTTCCCAGTCCTTTCCTTGTTCGGAATGCTCTAAAACGGTAAGTTTAATATTTTACACATTTTATTTCCTCATTAGGGATGAAAAACGTTGTAACGAATAAACAAAACCTAGTCCCCTCTTTTAGAATAAATTAAAACGTTAAGAAATTGCGGTGTAATAGCTAACGAGGAAAAAACTGAGCAGTAACGTCATTCAGTTTAACGAGTCGCTTGAAGCGTTGCGATTTTTACTCACCAACGTCATTTTTTTTCATCTGATCGCTGATATTGGAATCAACTCCCATCTCAGGATCTTTCACTTCAATATTCATCATCTCCTTCAATATCTCTCTACAATCTCTACATACACCTGAATAACGAAGAAAGGCAATTAGCGTGACATTGATAACTTGACCAACATAATAAAAAATATAAAACTTACCTGACCCAACTTGTACAAACGAACCAGTCTTGAGTAAGATAACTTCTGACTCATTTTTCCCAAGCCCTCTCTCACCTTTCGGCCACACTCCTTTGCCTTTGCCATGGAGGGAAATTCTTTCAGGAACCCGACACCTTGTGCTCGACCCTCTGGTCCACCCTAAGCCCAGTTTTTTCGCGATGATTAGGACATACTGTCAGTGTACGCAACTGTTGTTCGCTTACATTAAACATCGCCGCTCGGCATAAAATAAGATCGATCTCATTTTCAGGCCCAGTAAATTTGAAAGCCGACTTATGATTTGCAATGTTCTTTGTACAGGAAAGTAAAGGAATAATTTCCGTTTTACGCTTTCGATCTCTATTGCTGTAGCCGCAAACTCCACCAACGTTACACTTAAAAGAACAGCGACCTTCCATTTCTGTAACATCTGGAATCGAACCCGGTTCTTTTGATAATTAAATATAAATGTTATTTAAAAATAAAAATGCACTAAGCCCCTCCTCTAAACAAATAAACACCCGTATCTCGGATTCTAAATGGGTTAAGCCATCTCTTCTAAATTTAGAATTATGGGTACCACCCACGTTAGATGATCATCTGTGCCAGCTTACATGACAATGGTTGCCATTATTTTTATTCTAACCAATCATCGTTCAGATTAGAATGTGGCCAAACTAAAACCATAATGGCGGACGAAGCTTCCCGGCCAGTGTTTTTCGCTTTTTTGATTCGCTTTTCGCTTCTGTTCTGTTCTGTTATTATTTATTTATTTATCCGATCATGAAGCGCTTGAAGCCTGTGTCTTTTAAAGCGACGTTCGTTGACAGAAGAGGTTCAAGAAGACAAGACATTTCTTTGTCCTTAGACCGCCGTACTAATGTAGGAGCGACACCGGATACAAATACTAATAACTCAGCAGAATTGCCTGTGTCCTCGCTGCACGACTACCATCTGGCGGACTTGAGTGAAACTGGCGATTTTCAGCATTCGGTAAGTGCTCATGAAAATCGACGAATACAGGAACAAATAAAGTGGAACGAGTTCAGAGATCGTATTGTCGACGTAGCAATCGAGGACTCGTACCTTCCTAATTGTTCCTGTGTTTGGTGGCCACAAAACGACAGCCGTGGTAAAATGCAGCTATTGTGGGCCGAAAGCTTTTCTGTACTTGGAGTGTGCAAGAAACCTCCACTCCACTATCAACAGTTACCATGTTCTGGAGTTGTGGAAGGTACATACATGTACAGTAATACAATGTATAGCTGTTGAATATTAGCTTACATGTATGCTATTATTAAGATTCCTTCACTCGCTTGAATTGCTTTGGTAAATTAAATACATGTAAGCTTATATATACAGTAAATTAATAACGTTTAAATTCCTGATAATAATTATTATATTAATTGTCATTTCATTTTCTACTGATATTTTTCATTTGCTGATGGTACATGTGTAACGTTCTATATACTTTGTACATGTATTCCTGGTTTGTAACCAATCACGAGAGATTCAAATGACAAAGACATCGTGGTGGCCATGTTGGTGGTACAAACAATAGAAGCTAATTATAAATCTTTTGTTAATGACCACCAATATGGCGGCGATGATGTCACTTGCAAATCACTGCTATCTCGAACTCTCAAGGGGAAGGATCGAAAAACAGTTCGAGATGGCGAGGGGTTCGAGATAGCCGATAGTAAATGACTGAAAAAAAAGGGCAAGGGGAATAATGGGTTTGAGTTCTCGATAGCGGGGTTTTCAAGATAACCGAGTTCGAGATAGTGGGAGTCTACTGTAGTATCATTCATGGGTGTATTTTGAGAAAATCCTCAAATAAGCACCCGGGGCGCTTATTTCAAATTTCTGGTTTTCCTTTGTCAAGCTCATAATAATAATATTATTATTGAACCATGCAGTTGTATATTTATAAAATTTCATTTTTTACCAGAAATCTGGAGTGATTCTTCCTTCTCTTGTGTGTAATTGTGTGCTTGTATGTATATAAGAAAGGGGTGTGTTTATACATGTATTTTAGATTTCACGATTGCCGCTTATTTGAAGGGGGCACTTATTCGAGGGGGTGCTTATTCAAGGATGAGGGGGGTGCATATTTGAGGATGGTATTTAGGGAGAAGAAGAAGGAGATTTGTTGATGTTACTAGTCAGTGGAAAAAAAAATTCAATCCAAAACTTCAAATACTGTAATATTGTACTATGTACTTTCTGTTTTGTTTGCCCAGGATGGAATGTTTGTTCCTCTCTTTCCTAATCAAAATGTGTTAAAACAAGGTGACCACAGCACCATTGTTCCTCAGTAGAAATAAGGATTATAAACTGCATAGATGAACATGGTATGATTTTTTTGTTGTATATGATTTATTTGTTTCTGTCTTAACTACTGTATATATGGATAAGTTTAATAAACCCTGTAATTGCATTTGATAAATTAAATTAGTGTTGTTATCTCTATCCATCTCTATCCATCTAACAATGCATCAGTGACCTACATGTAATATGTTCTTGGGCAAGACACTTTACCCTCACAGTAGCTCAATCCTCTCTGGAGGAAATGGGTACTGGTGAATTACTATTAGCATTTAGGGCATCCTGACAAAATGCTTGGGGCTACCTGTACCAGGGAATTAGCAATGCTCATCTAGTTGCTTTACAATACAGAAACTGGAGTTGCTGGCACTGATGGGCCACCTGGATGCTTTGATAACAAATAAAAAAATAATATAATAATAATAATAATAATATTTTAAATAATAGAAAATGTATTTGTCACTCTGAAGTTCTTTATTAATAAATTATAAATGTCTGTTTGCAGTATACATACACCTGCTAATCTTCCATTACCTTCACATGCATGTAAGATTTTTTTCTTTTTTGAAGGTAACCATCATTCAAAGAGTATTTCTTTCTGTCAGTGTGAGCATCCTATAGTCACTTTAGTGCGACTACACCTTTGGCCTGGTTCACCTGACAGACCAACTACTGCCTTCCATTTTAGGCTTATGGACATGGCTACTGACATGTTCATACACTGCAAAGTGTCTCTAAGAGAATTTGCAGATGTTCTTGAGGAGAAAAGACCACCTTTACAACCAAAGTTGGTAAGAGCATCGATTTTATACTGCACATGTATCTGTGTATGGACAAAACAAGGGTCACAAAAAAGTGGCTGAAATTTATGTTTTGTAATGCCCTCTCCACAACATTATATCTGCAACAGAACCCCTTTGAACATTTTTAAATTGTCAGAAAGAAAATGGTCCCCCCCCCCCCCCCCAAGTCAGTTGACAGTCCAGTCCTTATTTTTCAGCTGGCCCCGGGGGAGCCCCGGGGATGAGAATTAAAGATTGTATAATCTGCAGTTATTAGTTGCTTTCAAGGCAATGATTACGAAAATTCACTGTACACTTTTGGCCAAATCAGAAAATGGATAGTGAGTAAATAAAAATTAACATTTATTTATTAAATTTTAAAATATAGACTGAAAGCTGCATGCACTCTGATTGGTTAAAAAACCATGTTTTATCAGAGTATAAAACACAGAAAAGCATGTTTTATTGTTTCACGCGTGTTAAATCTATATTTTAAAGCACATAACACTACCAAT
>MU827855.1:0-139392 GCA_029204205.1 Desmophyllum pertusum | reverse complement strand
GATGGGGTAGATACATTGTTTATATATTTAGAATTCATATCGAGGTTTCCAGTCATTTTATCATTTTTTATTAATATAAACTTCGTCTTTGTCTGGTTTTTCTGCAAGACCAACATCGATGTAGCTCTTCGTAGCAGCTTCATTATCTTGTGTAGGCTCCTTCAGAAAAGTAATGAGATTACCTCCCATATTGAGATCGCTATCTAAAACGGTTTAGAAAGATCTATTGAACTAGATTGTGAATCAAACATAACCCTTCGTTGCACCATCAGTATTGTTAATAGGTGCTCCAATATTTACTAATTTGTTGTTGTTCACATCAACATCCGTTTTAATTTTGCCGATATCACCTCTTGTTCCAGCTAGGAGAAGTTTAACGCTGCGTAGGTTAGTGGCATCTGTTTCTGCATCCACTATCGTGAAGATTAATAATGAACTGTCCTTCCATATCAACATCTCCGAGAAACGTCTCTCTTTACGTGTGATTTTGTTTCAGATTCAATTGTGTTTTTTACTTTGATGTTATTGACAGCTGTCAAATCATGATCATCAGTATCAAGGTTCACTATCTTTTTTCTATCCAATATCAATTTCACCGGGTAAAATAATTTTATTGCCCCTCATATCCAAATCTCCAGTCATATGATTTGTGCCATCAACCAATAGTGAATGAGTTTTTAAACTCACGAAAATTCACCACTATCTTGAATTTTTGTTGGATTAGCAAGATTGGTAATTTTTTTATGCTGCATATCGTAATTTCCGTCCGAATCCAGTTTAAAACCAATTCCTGGTTTACCACTTTGTGGATTACTATTTTGAGTATCTTGATCAGTGAACTCATATATATTATTAATATATTAGATTATAATCTCATTGAAGTTTTTTGTAATAAACTTTCTTGGTTTGTCTATATATATGAACGAATATGGATCACTTGTAGCCCTATTATATTGTTCTTTAGAAACATTGTTCTCGCGGCATATCATCGATCTTTCATTATTAGAAGGAAAATCATAAATACAAAAAATGAGAACAGTTTAACCTTATATCCTTGGGCGTTTGTAATACGATTGTGAAAGATAAATTACACTGCAGTTTTTATGTCTACCTCTGATGAAATAGTCAATAAGGGGGGCTTGGTTCTTTTCACAAATATAATCGTCAAAGATGACCAGTTTTTGATTATCGCCCTCTAATTGATTCACCGGAATAATTTCATCATTACTGGTCTCTATGATGTCATAACCAACATCATTATTATTGGTTTGAATTTTTTTATCAATTGTTGATATTTACCTTGGTCTAAATTCTTTGGCATACAGATATATTTTGTCATAATATAAACAATTTCAAGATCATGTGAAGCAATGTGTTCGTTTTTCCCGAACCGGAAGGACCACAAATCAACATCCGAAAGCAGTTATTCGGCATAAAAATCGTACAATTGTTTATAATCAGATTTATCTCCACCGTCATAATTTGGAATCTTCATTTATACTTATTCATTATATAAAAAGAATCTGGAAGACTGCACGAAAGACTGTTTAAAGAATCTGGAAGACTGCAGAAAGACTGTTTAAAGAATCTAGAAGACTGCAGAAAGACTGTTTAAAGAATCTGGAAGACTGCAGAAAGACTGTTTAAAGAATCTGGAAGACTGCCAGAAAGACCGTACTATTATCTAACATAATTATATATATGAGTTGTTAAAGTGGAAACAAATTGCAGATGAAAAAGAAGAAGTAGAAAATCAAATTAAAGATATAAAACAGTGAAATATTTTCAACCAAATTGAAAGATGAACTGGGACAAGTAGGATTTACAAAAATGTTTAAAACCAATTACAACTCGTATTGATACACAAATTGAATCGAGTAAAAAGGTAGAAGACGAAGGGTTAAAAGATGGTGATGAAGATAAAGAGGATGATGATTATCCTCTTCCAGAATATCCAAGTGAACCAGAAATTGAAACAGAAGATGAAACAGAAGATGAAATGGTGATTTTGAACCACCGCCACCAATCGAAAAGAAAAGAAAAGAATGGGTGTCTGACTATGGTGAAAAGCAAAATGAATTAAATAAAGAACGAAAACAATTAGCTGGCAAAAGACGACTGTTAAAATGTATTATTAGGAAAACTTAAAAAGAGTGGAGCATCTTACATCAAAAGTGGAAAACATAAAGGTGTATCTTTTGATGAACTCCTCAGAGAATCTGAAAATCTGTCATTACAAATGACGGAGATTGAATATCAAGCTAATTATGGATAAAAAGAAACAGCAAAGAATGGAGTATAAAAAGGTTCCTTTTAAGCCTTCAGAGTTACGAGTCCAATTCAAAAAATTAAAAAAGACCCCCCAAACAACCAAATCAAAGAAAAAACCAGCTATAGAGGAATCATTATCAGATAAGATAGAAAGTATTAGGAAAGCCGCAAAAACAGATTCTGATGGAGAAGATTCTGATGTAAAAGACATTGAATGGGAAGGAAGTGGATATAACCAAAATTATAAAGCAATCTATTACAATGACCCCGAAAAACTTATTAAAAAACTGGATATTATTTGTGGAAGCATCAACGCTGGAAATTCAAGCAATCAAATCAGAAAACAATGGTGTTTACAATATTAGATGAAACTATTGAAACTGAAAAGAATTACAAAACGTATGCATGAGAAAAAATTCTATAACAATTATTTTATCTAACTTTAATGTATATATATGGAGAAAAATTTAATACTCAGCTCTTTTAGAGCAAAAAGACAAGCAAATAATTCTAACCAAAAAGCAAAATGATTTCACTATTTATCTTAACCCCCCACTGTTTCTGGATCCTAATAAAAATTATGAAATGGCATTAGACGAAATCATCACAATGACTTATAGCTGTTTTTCTTTGATTTGGTTGTTTGGGGGTCTTTTTAATTTTTTGAATTGGACTCGTAACTCTGAAGGCTTAAAAGGAACCTTTTTATACTCCATTCTTTGCTGTTTCTTTTTATCCATAATTAGCTGATATTCAATCTCGTCAATTTGTAATGACAGATTTTCAGATTCTCTGAGGAGTTCATCAAAAGATACACCTTTATGTTTTCCACTTTTGATGTAAGATGCTCCACTCTTTTTAAGTTTTCCTAATAATACATTTAACAGTCGTCTTTTGCCAGCTAATTGTTTTCGTTCTTTATTTAATTCATTTTGCTTTTCACCATAGTCAGACACCCATTCTTTTCTTTTCTTTTCGATTGGTGGCGGTGGTTCAAAATCAACCATTTCATCTTCTGTTTCATCTTCTGTTTCAATTTCTGGTTCACTGGATATTCTGGAAGAGGATAATCATCATCCTCTTTATCTTCATCACCATCTTTTAACCCTTCGTCTTCTACCTTTTTACTCGATTCAATTGTGTATCAAGACGAGTTGTAATTGGTTTAAACATTTTTGTAAATCCTACTTGTCCCAGTTCATCTTTCAATTTGGTTGAAAATATTTCACTGTTTATATCTTTAATTTGATTTTCTACTTCTTCTTTTTCATCTGCAATTTGTTTCCACTTTAACAAACTCATATATATAATTATGTTAGATAATAGTACGGTCTTTCTGCAGTCTTCCAGATTCTTTAAACAGTCTTTCTGCAGTCTTCCAGATTCTTTAAACAGTCTTTCTGCAGTCTTCTAGATTCTTTAAACAGTCTTTCTGCAGTCTTCCAGATTCTTTAAACAGTCTTTCTGCAGTCTTCCAGATTCTTTTTATATAATGAATAAGTATAAATGAAGATTCCAAATTATGACGGTGGAGATAAATCTGATTATAAACAATTGTACGATTTTATGCCGAATAACTGCTTTCGGATGTTGATTTGTGGTCCTTCCGGTTCGGGAAAAACGAACACATTGCTTCACATGATCTTGAAATTGTTATATTATGACAAAATATATCTGTATGCAAAGAATTTAGACCAAGGTAAATATCAACAATTGATAAAAAATTCAAAACCAATAAATAATGATGTTGGTTATGACATCATAGAGACCAGTAATGATGAAATTATCCGGTGAATCAATTAGAGGGCGATAATCAAAAACTGGTCATCTTTGACGATTATATTTGTGAAAAGAACCAAGCCCCCCTTATGGACTATTTCATCAGAGGTAGACATAAAAACTGCAGTGTAATTTATCTTTCACAATCGTATTACAAAACGCCAAGGATATAAGGTTAAACTGTTCTCATTTTTGTATTTATGATTTTCCTTCTAATAATGAAAGATCGATGATATGCCGCGAGAACAATGTTTCTAAAGAACAATATAATAGGGCTACAAGTGATCCATATTCGTTCATATATATAGACAAACCAAGAAAGTTTATTACAAAAAACTTCAATGAGATTATAATCTAATATATTAATAATATGAGTTCACTGATCAAGATACTCAAAATAGTAATCCACAAAGTGGTAAACCAGGAATTGGTTTTAAACTGGATTCGGACGGAAATTACGATATGCAGCATAAAAAAATTACCAATCTTGCTAATCCAACAAAAATTCAAGATAGTGTGAATTTCGTGAGTTTAAAAACTCATTCACTATTGGTTGATGGCACAAATCATATGACTGGAGATTTGGATATGAGGGGCAATAAAATTATTTTACCCGGTGAAATTGATATGGATAGAAAAAAGATAGTGAACCTTGATACTGATGATCATGATTTGACAGCTGTCAATAACATCACAAGTAAAAAACACAATTGAATCTGAAACAAAATCACACGTAAAGAGAGACGTTCTCGGAGATGTTGATATGGAAGGACAGTTCATTATTAATCTTCACGATAGTGATGCAGAAAACAGATGCCACTAACCTACGCAGCGTTAAACTTCTCCTAGCTGGAACAAGAGGTGATATCGGCAAAATTAAAACGGATGTTGATGTGAACAACAACAAATTAGTAAATATTGGAGCACCTATTAACAATACTGATGGTGCAACGAAGGGTTATGTTGATTCACAATCTAGTTCAATAGATCTTTCTAAACCGTTAGATAGCGATCTCAATATGGAGGTAATCTCATTACTTTTCTGAAGGAGCCTACACAAGATAATGAAGCTGCTACGAAGAGCTACATCGATGTTGGTCTTGCAGAAAAACCAGACAAAGACGAAGTTATATTAATAAAAAATGATAAAATGACTGGAAACCTCGATATGAATTCTAAATATATAAACAATGTATCTACCCCATCTACTCATCTTCAAGCTGCTAATAAAGCTTATGTCGATTTGGACTGCTCTTTCAGTATTGGGTGAAAATAAAATGCTTGCAGATATAGATATGGAAAATCATAAAATCAAAAATCTGGCAACTCCTCTCAGTCAAGAGAATGGTGCTGCCGTCAATGTTGCCTTTGTTAGTGAGGAATTGAGAAAATCAAACACGCTGATAACTATTGATATGAAGAAATATGTTGATGAATCTCATATTTCAAGTTCAAACAACAAAAAAAGATTTCTTTAGATATTTGATGGAAGACAAAAAAGAATCGGTGGATGAAACACAATATTATCATTGATGGAATTGTCAATTTTAGCAGGTCTCCGCACAGTTTGAACAAAAAGCTTATAGTCTAAAACTTGGGATAAATTCTCAAAAGAAATATTCATCAAGAATTGGTTTTAATATGTTGAAATTGCCTGAAGGAGAATTTACTTTCGTAATTGAATTTTTCCCGCCATCGATGACCAATGTGAGTTTGAATGTGGTTTCAACGTCTTTGAATATTTCACAACAAGCAACAAAAAGTTTTCAGAATTATACCAGATCAATCATCATATGCATAAATGGGCACTTACTCCACCAGAATTTATTTATTTAGATTTAAAATGTGACGGATCTTCTTCAAGTCCAAGCCAGGGGCAAGGTTATTTGATTGTTTATGGTGTATCCGGCCATCAATCTGATATAGACTCTAATATTTACGATACTGTTTTTGTCATTGAAAATGGTAATATGATGATGGAAACAAATATTGATATGAATAACCACCAGATAATCAATGACAATATCAGCCCATATACGAAAAATATTGGTTATAGACAAATATTTGATCAATTCATCGATCTGACAGATCCGTCATCATTCAATCTAGTCAATGTTTCATCTAAAATTTACATAAATGGGGTCAACCCGGGTTTGGTTATCAACAATACTGAACTCGATAAATTACGATTCAAAGCTTGGATTTGATATTCAGGGATCACACATTGGGCTACAAAAAATGTTCGATCAAAACGATAATTTCACATTATTTATATCATTTCAACATAATAGCACGCTTGAATCTTATAGTAGTAGCTTTTTAGGGTTCGGTTCGAATACATTTCAATTCCCGAAATTTTTACATCGACGAAAATAGTTACACTCTCCTAGTCAGTAATGCAGTTATTTACTCTCAGAGAATCATCGCAGAACATCGAGACCGATTAATGTTTCTCTGGATTATCAAAAACGGTACCTCTTACAACTTCAAACTCAGCGTTCACGCAGCAGATATATTCATCACTTTAGGTTATGTGCCAAATTATAGAAGTGATAAACTGAAAATCGATTTACCATTTAATATATCTAGAATCGGGTTTTCACCCAAGCCAGTCGACATTGATTCGATCGGGTACAGCCGTATTCTTCTACTTGAAAAACAAAAACATAATTAAATAATTGAATCAATATATATATGCCAAGAAAGAGAACTGAGAGTATTTATCAATTCAATCATATTGACAAGAGCCTGTCACAAGAAACAATCGAGGAGATCAAATCATTATATACCTATTACCATAAAAAACATTGGTGTTATTTGAAAGCTTTCAAATATTTTAAACGATTAAATATAATCGCAAATGTGGCATCTGCTTTGCTGGTTGTCGCAGGGACTATTGCCGGTGGTGTCACTTTGAATCCTGTTATTTTGGGTACAATTTCTGGATCCGGTTTATTGCTTAAGAGCTTTGCTGAATTGAAAAATTACCCAAGGAAAATTGAAATGTGTAAATTTGCTTATACAACATATCAAAAGACGTTAGTGGAACTGAGATCTTGTCTTAGAGGCAGTCCTTTTGATCACAAACTGTTTGTAAATAATATGAAACTTATTGATGAGATTATCATTGATATGTGCCCTATTGTGGGTAAATTCGAAAAGCAATATGCTGAGAAATTCACAACTTAATAATCTATAAAATCTCTGCCTGCATCATGACGTCACGACATAGCTGTGTTGTTATGTCATACTATTTCTTAATTTTTTTCTTACAAAGCTTCGTTGGTTTGCTTTCAATATACTTTAAATCCACATTTTCACATATATCTTTCCATATTTTATTATACTGATTCAAAGTTTTCAAGCTTTTAGGTAAGTCAAAATATTTATAATATGGAGATTGTAATAATTCGAATAGCTTTCGAAATATGAAGTTAAATTTTATTGACCGTTTTCTTTTGTCCACAAGCATAAACACATTCAATCCTCTTAAACATACTGATAATTTTGGCTCTGTCTTTATACGATATGTGAATCATGAATTTAAAACATATATCATCTAAGACGTTCATTATGTGATATTTCCGATGATAGACCGACTTCTTCCTAAATTTATACATGTTTTCATAAAAATCAATATACTCTGGCACCAAAACATATGAGTCTACAACACCACAGTTTATACAAACAAACATACCATTTTCATTAATCGTTTCTTTATTATCACAACATGGTTCGTCATCTTTTTTATTTAATACATCTATTAATTGTTCATTACAAAAAGAACAAGTAAACTCTCCCTCTTCCTTCAAGCCGTTATGAATATTCACATCACAATTCATTCTATACTATTAGATGAGATAATATTTTAAGTATAATATGAAAGGAAGTTTGATAAATCTATGACTATTTGAAACTCCAGAAAAACAATCTTAAAGGTAAACAACACAAATCTGTTGTCAGTTCCCTGGTCGCTAGATATATGACCAGAAATCTTTATCCGTCTCACAAAACGGTTTCAATAGCCTTTATATTCTTGCTGAAATAACGTAGAGGCCTTTGACAATAAATTAACTTTGGAAAGCGAGTTGTAAGAAGATGCAACTTGATTAAAAAATAACAATGCGATCTTGACAAATTTGTAAGAGTGATCAACTTGTAAAACCCATTTGTTGTGGTGCAATCTTTGACAGCATTCAATAATTCACCTTGGAATGCAGAATAGAAAACTATCTGTTTATGATAATTTCCAATGGCTTTGGACAATATGTTTATACTTTCAACACATTTTTCAGGTGTACTTCGTTCTAACTCTCCTTCAATACCATGATAATCTTGGAAGATGTTGGTATCCAAACTTTCACGGAGCTCTTTAGCGACTTTAGTGAGAATGTAATCTGAACTGCTGCTACTACTGCCAGCTTTTACTTTACATTGATTTTCATCAGGAATATTTACAAGTTCCGGGTACTTGGCAGCTAATTCATTTCCCCACTGTTGTATGTCTGCAGCTGTATTAGGATACTTGGTGCAAATCGCTTTAAAAACTTGCTCAACATCGGTTTTGAAGATATCAAATCGTTGCTTGTTCATGATCGTTTTTTTGTCTGACGCGTCGGACTATTTCTCTATGATTGTTTTTTTGTCTGACGCGTCGGACTATTTCTCTGTTTTGATTGGTTGGTAAAATCATACGATTGTCTCATGACTGTCTCATGACCTGACATGTTCAGACCTGCTAGCGGGGGAATCCCCGAATATGACATCCGGTTTTCCGAGAATGTCACGCAAAGGAAATCACACGATGAAATAAACGCACCATTAATTTATAAAACATATAGTTTCAAAATTTAACTATGAAAATATACGATTATACATTACCATGAGATTTTATCATGAAATGTTTTTTGTCATGGTATCCAGCATTTGATTCCAGCATTTGATTCCCATGTTTTGATTTCCGTTTTTGATCTCCATATTTTGATTCCCATATTTGGTTCCAATATTTATTCCAATATTTTATTTCAGCATTTTGATTTCAGACTTGGTCCAAGGTGTCGATCGAAGGTGTTGATCCCAAGGTGTCGATTTCTATTTTCCATTTTTGATTCTCATATTTGATTCCCATATTTGATTCCCATATTTGATTTCAAGATTAGATTTCAATATTTGATTCCAATATTTGATTCCAATATTTTATTCCAACATTTTATTCCAACAGCTGGGAAGTAGGATTGTGTTTGGGTGGTATGAGCGCATTTTTTAAATGAGCTCGTACCCCCAAACACTATACTACTTCTTCCCTCGCTGGCATCAAATGTATTTATTTTCCAAATGGTACTGCCAAACCCCGACATGTGTAGCTATTCAGCTATTCAGGTTGACTCCGTAGAGAAAACTTGAATTTGTCAAGAGCGAACAAATTATTTCAAATCCGCCACGCACTTTTATTCGAGGAAACATACTGTACAGCTGTCGCATTCCCAGTTTTCACGCAGTTTGGGAGTTTCTCTTCATTGACTCGCATATATTTTCCTTCCAAATCGTCTGCTAAAACTAGTCCAAGATAAAAGGGTTGAAATCGAAAATCCACGCCGTAGAACTGCACAAAATTTCATTCATCTGTATTCATCGCGAACAAACAAGTTGCAAGTTCATTGTTCTGTACTCGACATCGGATTGGCTCAATTCAAAATGTTGGAATGTATTGTTCCCGTTCTGCCCTGTGCTTGGTTAACTTTGTCTGGGTGCCCCGGTTACAGTAGTTTGACTTTAAAATAAGCAAATAAGGTTAAAATACAACAAAAGATATTCATAAAATTGTAGAACTAGCAAAACTCTGACTTACAAAATGTGTTAAATCACGTTCATGACCTTAAATTTAAATTTAAAACAACAAAATTACAGTTAAATATCACGCAATAAATTGAAAACAATGTCCAGTGGACAATGTTTAATCCTACAGCGGTATCGCTTTTTCCACTGGACGCTTGTAAGCTCTTGTACTTGTGACACTTGTGAACATCTCGGTTAAAATGTTGAGAGGAAGGAACAATGGACGGCACAATAAGTTTGTATAATCCAGGTAAACAATGGAAAGCCAATGGGCAAAAGAAAGCAACATCAGAGATAAGCAAAAGCAATATAAGTAAGATATTCCATCATGGCAATGTCTGTTGTGCTCTATCACATTAATCTTTGTGTAGGCTTTGGCAGGATTAGATTGAGCTGACCATGGAAAAACTGAAAGAGTTCAATAAGCTCATTCATTATCGTACAATAAATCTTCAGCAGTGGGGAATCTTTAAGGACTCGTTGTTTAACTGCAACTCAGAGAAGTCCACTTGATCTCATTACCACGTACATTGTACTTTGATTGTGTTAGTTGAAGATAACAGCAAATGCTGAGATGCTCAGGATAGCGCACGAGCTAAACTTGACTTTATGCGGAGTTGTAGATGGATGAGGATGTATTGTTTAGCAATTCAATGTTCAATGTTGATGTTCCATTGTTTATAGAAGGGAAAGTACCTTCCTCCAAGATGAATCAAGAGCTGTATGTGATAACATTGTTATGATTCCTAGGGATTTCAGTTCAGGATTTGAGGCAAACAGAAAAAACACAAAACAATTGCAAGCTGCTAACTGGTTAAAAAAAAAACGTTTGTAGGACAAACTGAGAAATCTTAACTCACTACTAAAAATACTTAACTAACGCTTCGACTGATACGATTTGTTTTGAATTTGGATATGTTATTAAAGCCAGGCTTGTCTGTCGCAACGGGTTAGTGAAAATAAGTTCTCGATAAGTTGAACTTAAGTGGGGTCAAGTATTCCACTACACAAAATTGTTTTTATTAGCAGTTTCCGGAATCAATAACAAAATGTTAACATTTAAATCACGGCCTTAATGTTTGACATAAACCATTGAATACAGACAAACTTTCCTGTAATGCTGTTACAGTCAATTGTAACGAAGGATCAACGACTAACGACTAATTTTGCAGAAAAATGGTGATGAAATAAACTTAGGTAAATCAAAGTAACCAATTCATGTTTCTTTTATTCAACTTAGAAAACTGGCTCAGCGTATCTTGTATTTCAAAAAAAAAATCTAAGAAAAACAGTAAATGAACGGTTAACATCAGTTGAATTATATTGTCATACTCTCGTGACAATTAACGGAATTTGTAAATAAGCCAATTAAGTTGTTTTGAAGTGTCGACTCCTTTAAAATGCACACTCAATATATCTAATTTAGTATCCAATTGATCTGTAATTTTGAATGAATAAACAACTTTGTTATTTGAACTGAATACATGGAGTTAAGGCTGAAAGAGTTTCTTTCAAATGTTTGACATGATTAGTTTCGCAAGCATCACCTTTAAATTGCTCTAAATAAAGCAAAGAGGCTTGCATGGCACATTAAATTAGAACGAAGATTGTTGTTCTTTTGTTTGCAAATATTGGCGATCATAGACTGAAAAACCACAACAAAATTGGAAAGTGCAAGTTTTACATTCGGAAATCGAGCTACGATAATCAAGGGTCTCGATACGAAATCTTTCAAAACGGTTACCGAAATCAGTAAACTTCAAAACTGAATGAATATTCAAAAGTTCCATATTATTGTAAAAAGGTTACTTTACGCATCAAAGAATCACATTTCGACGTAAAACGTAGATAATGAACACCAATACCAAGCAGACAAAAATTGCAGGATTTTACATTGGAATCCATTCCCATTATCAAAATCCGAAATAACAGAAAACATCAAAGAAATGCTGAGAACAAATAATAATCTTTCTACTACCAAATTCATACTTTCAAAGTCATACTTTCTAATTGACAATGGACTAACTGTAAACGTGGTAACAGTGACATTTAGTGACTAAATAAAAGGCATACACAAATCACGAAATTCAGAGTAGTGGCATCAATTTCATGTTCAGCTTGACTCAAAAACAAATTTTCAAACATACTAATTTACTGAGAGCGAGACTTCTCAAAATTTTGAATAAGTCGTTTATCAAGAATATTATCTTCTGGCTCCCAAGTACTCTGACTTTCTGGATAATTAGCCCATTTAACCAAATACTGAATTTTACCATTTCTTTTACGACGCTTAAGAAGTTTCTCGGCATTAAAATTGATTTATCATCTACCGTAACTTGACTAGCGTTAGATTGAGGATCTAACTGAACTGGTACAGGTACAGGACTTGAACTTTGGCTATCTGACTGAACTGGGAGATCGACAACTTCAGACTCAAAATCTTCGGTAGGAATATCAGCTTCATCTAAATATGGAAAACTAGGATCATCATCGAGCGGTGGATCGATTGGTCTCTCGTCTGGGTCAAAGAAAGGTTTCATTCTGTTAGCATGAACATCAAAAGTTACCTTTTTGTTAGTTTCAGTACGCAAACGAAAGTGCACAGGAGAAGATTTTTCAACAATTCTGTAAGGACCAAACCAATTGTGCAACAATTTCCTTGAAAGACCTTTCTTTGTCTTTGGCGTATAAATCCACACACGCTGACCAACTTCAAAAGTGGGCTGTTTACTCTTCTGATCATAACAAGAATTTTCGAAGAAAATATAACCGGGCTTTTTTTATCAAGCAAGCAAGCCGTTTTACCTGCTTTCTTGCTTGAAATCTATCAGATTAGTCACGGCAGTCACGCTGAAGTCTGATGTTTGCGTATAGTGCCTACTGTCAATTTTCTTGCCTCTGAGCAGTCTTTGAAGATCATTCCTCAATATAAAGCCAAAGTTGAATAAGAGGAAAAAACACGACAACATAGGTACGAATCGGTGTTGAACCATCAATCGCAGACGTTCCGCGTTGCACCATCATCATTCGCAGCTATTCTAGTCACAGTTCGACAAATTGCGTGAGTCAAAATGTGATATTGTAACGTAATGGTTGTTATTTATAAATCTTCTGCATACAAGGAAGTGAATTGCTGCACCAACACGAAAAAGTAATGTATTTCACACTAAATAAACAGCAGAGTATTCATGTTCAAATCAAAAGTAATAGCTTGATATGAAATTTGACCTAACGGCGACCCTGGTTTATCACAGACGTAGACTCATGTGACCCCATGACGTAATCGTCCTTATTTATAAATCTGCATTTCTCAGCAAGTTTCTGTTTTTCTCAGAAAATATACGGAAAAGATATGTATTTCACACAAAATGACAATTATTTAACAGGACAATATTCATAAAATATAATTTAGGCAAAGGATGACCCTGGCGAAATCTAACGTAGCCTTGATAAAAACATAGGCACGCAATGCGTGCAAGAGCTATTTTTTGGAGTGGTAAAAAATGGTGTTATGGATCATGAAAAGATTGGATTGGAAACTGTAGTTCAATGTCCCCTCTACTAACTATGCTTTAGTATACAACAACACTAGTGTATTTTAAGTTATCAAAAATCAAGCACTGTGGCTTGTTTTCCCGGCAAACAATTTTGTGCTGGACACTGATATATTCAATGGACGATCGAATGTTTCCAGTCAGAGAATATTCAAACGTTTTTTATATTTTATTAATTTTACTTGGGTGGTTTAAGGTTACCATATACCTTCAAAGGACAGAATGGTCCAAAAAATCCGGACACGCTACATTTTTTAGACTTGAGACACCCCTGAAGGTACACGGTAACCTTAAGTTTTAAAATTGAAAATAACGTTTGGTGTCGTCGATTAGAAAATAATGCAGTTCTTGGATGTTAAAAGCGTAACATGAGAGATTGGACTGCATTGGTGTTTGAGATAAAGAATATTTTCCAAACATTTTGAAAAGTTACATTTGTTACTGACTGGTCAAACTCAAAGACTCCAAGGGTTGAATGTCAGAGCAGTCCGCTACCCATGCTCCCCAGTCCGCGATCCAGGTGGAGAGGATCGCGGGCACACCGAAACACCCACAGCTGGAGACTGAGCCTACCCCACCCTGGGTTTATTTTATAGTAGTCAACTATTGGAAAGAAACAGGCAAAGAAACAGTTGGAAATTAACGAATGCGTGACAATTGAACAAACCTGCGTTACACATGACAAGTGTCAACAAAAGTATTATATTTAGGTATTAAAACATTAACCATTTGTGTTGTGGTTCATCAAGAAATATTTGTGCCAGTACAATGTGTTGTTTTAAATAGTAAATTGTACTCCTTATCATCGTATAATAATTAAAGGTCTGCGTAAAATATTCATGTAAATTTGATTGATGACCCTTTGACCCTGACATGTTGTAATGCATTCATTAATCAAATACAAAATGCTAAAATTTAATGAAAATTCACATAGCAGAACACCAAGAACTGCAAATTGTCACAGTACCTTGAAGGAAAACAATTTCTTGATTTCAATCCAAAGAAAAACATCATTTTTATTCAAATTTAGGCTCTAAGCTACAAGTAATTTAATTAAATTTACATTTGAAAACAAGTGTTCAAATTATATTTTGTTTTCGATATCCATATTTCTACTGCAGCAAATTTTGTACCAAACTGGAAATAAATACCATATATTGAAAATCATCGTGATAAAATCGAAGAGAAAAGATTTTATTTTATTCAACACGCAGATATTTATCCAACTGAGAAACACGAAAAACAAAAGTATCAGGTTACATCCTTTGCATGAAAAACAAAATTATCAGGTTACACACGCCTGCATTACAACCAAAAGTATCACATTACATACATTTCTGTTTTACCGAAATTAAATGGTTAACATTGCAGATCATAAAACGTAAAAAGTTCTGTGAATAAAATCAACCCAAGAAGATTTACCGAAAGTCAACTATTAACAAGAAGACAAGAGAACTTGCGTAAGCATATTTCAACTTTTCTCTTCAAAATACTAGTATCTGCTCACGAATTTACCACTTCACGTGAAAATGTCTGCACTCAACAGCAAAACATCGCAATAGCGCGTGTTTAGCAAAAATCAAATTCTGTTTGGCATGATTCGTCACCAAATCCTCGAATATTCGAAGTACAGGTTACTTTAGCGCGGAATTCTCAACCGGGGAAAATAATAGAGACTTCTGGTAAAATCTCATGAATGAACATATAAACAGTAACAATACAAAGGATACTAGGTCTTAGTTTTCGAGGGTCGTAGTTTTCGTAACACCCCTATTTCTTCTTCTTTATGTTTGTTCCTTCGTTTCTTACTGCGTGCTGAATCGGCGTCCATTGATACTTTCAAATAGGTTTTCCATTTCTGGCGCTAATTACCAGCTTAGGTTGCCTTCATCTTCTCGAAGGGATCGATGTCTTAGTTATAGTTATATGCCGGTCTTTACACACAAACAAAGATGGCAGTCCGAAAATTGCTCTTCTTCTGATGCAGCTTTACAAACGGCAATTTCATTGGTTGTTGAACTAAGTGTTGTTGATGGTAGTCCGATTTTGATTGGTGGGACAAACATACATACCTCGCTACATCGTCCAATACGACAGCTAAGAAGCTATTTTTTTTTAAAAAATAGCTCAAAAATTGATCTAATGGCGCTTCCAGTGTATGTGATGTACGTACGCACCTCACAGACAATCTCTTCAAGTCACGATTCGACGTGACCCTATGACGTAATCGTCCAAATATAAATCTGCGCGTCTCAGCAAGTTTCTGTTTACATAAATCTGCGAGTCTGGGCAAGTTTCTGTTTCCTTTTCGGAAAAGAAATGTATTTCACACAAAACAAACAGGACAATATTATGACCCTGGCGAAATGTAACGTAGCCTTGATAAAAAAAAAAATTGATCTAATGGCGCTCCTAGTGTGTCCACCTAGTAGTGAGTACAATGATTTAATATTTTAACGAGTCAAACTCACCGACGTTGCGAAATCTGTACGCCGCTCCGATGTGTTTACGCGGTCCTAAATTAATATCTATTTGGACCAGTCCAACTTTCACATAGGCTCGATTTCCGCCGCTCTCTCGAGTCCGGGCTTCGTTCTTCCCCGAGAAAATCTTTCACAAGGCGAATACATTCATATATATTCATACTCACCCCTAGCTCTCCTCCTAGCACTTTGGCGGGAGTAGAGCAGGGGTAGAGGTATAAGTGATCGACGACAAAAAAAAACAGAAGCTATTTTATTAACCGGGCTGGGCCCAGGCCCACGCCCGGTTAATAATCCTTCATTTTCTGCTGAGATCGTTGCAAATTTTCTTTAGCTAAGTTCTATGCTAATTCTACTTTTTCTACAATTCGTTTTCGATGCTCAAAAATAGATTTTGTTAAATCATCCGGTGCCGTTGGTAACAATTTCACATCAATTGGTAAACGTGGCTCACGACCATAAAGAACGTAAAAGGGACTATCCACCAAATATATTGAACTGTTGTTCCACTTGCTAAGCGGGGAGGTACCAAGGAGTCTGATGTTCATAGGACGTGGACTTTATTTCTTGATTAAGCAATGATTCTACATTCTGCTTCTTCTAGTCTTCTTCTAACACTGTCTAACTCCGTCTAACTCTGTCTTCTAACTTACAAGTTGGAGTGCGCTTAGCTATATACCAAAATTAGAGACATGTTTGGGTTTCGGACCGTGAGAACTTAGGGTTACTCAAGAAGTAACAAACCAAAACAAACCCAAGCATACCTCCATAAATAATACAACTCTAATAAACAATATTTCAGGAAACGAATCAAAAGAGAATTAAACAATAACTTTAGGCTTTCGCAGATGTCTCAGACAAGGTCAGGAATAACTCTGAAACATGACTATCGTGGGAGCTATTGTTAAAGCTAAATCGCTGAGACAAAACGGGAAATGGAATTTGAAGCCAAGATGATATACATGTTGGCTGACCTTTACAAATGGACAACCACAGCTGATCACAAGATCAACATGAAACTAAGCCAAAATTAACGATTAAGTAACTACTAAATTTAGCTTCATAACACTGTGATCGAATCAAAAACACGACTTTTCATTGAAACAGACGTTATTGGCAATCTTGATATGAAAAAACAAGTTCATAAGTAATCTGCACGGCAGTGATGCTGAAACAGATGCCACTAACCTTCATAGCGTTAAACTCCTCCTTTCGGGGCACATGTTAATATTGGAAAAATTCAAACGTCTATTGATATGAATAACAATAAAATCAAAAATCTGGCCACACCTCTCAGTCAAGAATATGATGCAGCAACCAATGTAGCCTTCGTGAGTGAAGAATTACGAAAATTAAATACACAAATTACAGTTCAATTAACAGATGATATGAAAAAATATGTTAATGAGTCGCATATTACTTCATCAAACAATAAAAAAAATGTATTTGATTATTTAATGGTTAATAAAGATGAAAGCATTCCAGAACATGATATTATTATTGTTGATATTTCTGATTTTCAAGATTCTCCACATACATTCAACAAAAAAGCTTATAATCTGAAACTTGGTAAAAATCTTCAAAATAAGTATTCATCAAGAATAGGTTTTAATATGAGTTCATTAGATGAAGGAGAATATACAATTGTTATTGAATTTTTCCCACCATCAATGACAAATGTGAGTGTGAATATGGTTTCAACAAGTTTAAACATAGCTCAACAATCAACTAAGGAATTTTCTAACTATACAAGAAGTATAATTCATATGCATAAATGGGGGATTGTTCCTCCAGTTGCTATAGATGTTGATTTAAGATGTGATGGTACACCTTCAAGTGCTACACAAGGAATTGCACATTTAATAATTTATGCTGTTAAAGGAAGTCAAAGTGATGTATCACCAGATGTTTTTGATTCTCCTTTCATTTTCGAAAACAATAGAATGGTGATGGAAACTGATATTTCAAATAAAAAATTCCACGCATTTCATTCATGGTATCTTGAACACCAAAGATGGTAATAAGACATTTTTATTAAATGGCTGTGATAAAATCATTCTGCCTAATTACAGTCATATTATTCAAATCAAAGCAATGCATTTCAATATAAATATAAATATAGTAAAGATATATAAAGTATCTTATCCCAAAATTTCTCTAAATATAAAACACGGTACTTCTTTACTTAATATATTTAATATTGTTTCAAATGAGACATCTCGATTGCAGACAATAGATATTAATACAATATTTGCTATTGGTCTTATATCTTTCGAATTAGCAACACAGATTGAAGATGAAGAAATATTGTTAATGGTCGAATATAAAATACCATGATGAATCATTTAATCTAATTGAATAATATATATGCCAAGAAAAATAAGTGAGAGCATTTATCAATTCAATCATATTGATAAAAAACTTAGTAAAGAAACAATCGATGAGATAAAATCGTTATATACATATTACCATAAAAAAATATTGGTGTTACAAGAAGGCTTTCAAATACTTTAAAACGCTTGAATATAATGGCAAATATATCATCTGTTGGACTTGTTGTTGTGGGATCTGTGGTTGGTGGTATTACTTTGAATCCTATTATATTAGGAACAATATCAGGAACAGGCATTCTTCTAAAAAGTTATTGTGAAATTAAAAACTTCTCTCGGAAAATTGAAATGGCTAAATTTGCATTCACAACATATCAAAAAACTTTGGTTGATTTAAGATCTTGTTTGAGGGGGAGCCAGTTTAATCATAACCAATTCATAAATGAAATGAGATTATTAGATGAGATAATTGTTGACTTGTGTCCTATCGTAGATAAATTCGAAAAACAATATGCTGAGAAATTCACGACTAAATAATCTGTAAAATCTCTACCTGTATCATAACGTCACGACACGGCTGTGTTGTTATGTCACACTATCCATAAAAATTACTCATTAATTTATTATATTTATCATCAATATTATCGGTCTCTTTAACCAGCTTTATATTTTTCAAATATATTGATGACATAACTTTTTGAAAAGGATCATTATCTACTTTTTCAGATTTAATATATATCAAGCCGCATTTTTCACAAATATTTTTCCATATTTTATTATACTGATGTAAGGTTTTCAAGCTCTTAGATAAGTCGAAATATTTATAACATGGAGATTGAAATGATTCAAATAGCTTTCGGAATATGAAGTTAAATTTTATTGACCGTTTTCTTTTGTCGTTAAGTAAAACACCTTCAATCTTCTTAAACATACTATTAATTTTGGCTCTATCTTTATACGATATTTGAATCCTGTGTTTAAAACATTTATTGTCTAAGAGGTTCTTTATATGGTATTTCCGATGATAGACCGACTTCTTCTTAAATTTACACATGTTTTCATAAAAATCTATGTATTCAGAAGCATACACATAACCATCAACTACACCACAGTTTATACAAACAATCATACCATTTTCATTAATCGTTTCTTTATTATCACAACATTGTTTATCATCTTTACATTTTACATTTTCAGCTAACTCTTGATCACAGAAAGGGCAGATAATCTCTCCCTCTTCCTTCAAGCCGTTATGAATATTCGCATCACAATTCATTCTATACTATTAGATGAGATTATATTTTTATGTTGCTACCTTTTTCATGACGTCACGACACAACTGTGTCGGCCTGTTGTTTCACCTTTTCTTCTTGAAACTTGTTGAAAGCTTGACTTAGCCACTTACCATACAAGAAAGCGTTTTTAACGACATAAACAAGTTATGCTTACGGTTATCATAAAATAGCCTGAGAAACAATACATAAGCGGTCAAGCCTTCCATAATATTTTATCATTTTCACAAATCAACTTAATGTTTGTAAAGTTTTTTTGAAAATAGCTCAGCGGCAGTTCACATTTCAAAAGTCTTGGATATTCCAACGCAAGTTTGTGAAATTTCATTAGAAAGTAAGCATGTGACTTTGAAATGTTGATATTATTTCGTAAAATCGCAGTGAATGATTGACCGCAACAATCTTTCAAGGTTGAAAGTATTTGACCTTGGATTGAAGAATAATATAAAATATCTCTGTGTGCGTTTCCAACAGCTCTTGCTAACGTGTTGATAGTTTCTACACACTCTTCGGGGGAGTTCATTTTGATCTCAACATCGTGGTAACACATACGTCTTTCATTGTTCACTGAAGAATCTAATGTATATTTCACAACATCAAACTGACTTTGTCTTGATGAGGGATTAGAAGATGTTGCAAGCTCTGGAAATTTCTCCAACATTTCTTTCTTCTCATTGTCGACAAAATCCTTGGCATTTGGAAAGTGAATGATAATCCTTTGTGTAAAACCTTCAACGTAACTTGCAAATTCCGTGAAACGTTTCTTGTTCATGTTTTCACTGAAATACTCCTTCCCTTCAACTTAATTTAAAAAAGAATCAGTCTGATGCATCGGACAATCAATTCCTCATTGGTTAAAAAAAATCATACGACCGTCTCGTGATCTGAAACAATAGCTATAAGTGATGACTCATTTCCTGTTTATCAAAACATGTTCAGACTTGTCAGCCGAATTTGACTTCCGGTTTTCCGAGAATGTCACGCAAAGGAAATCACGCAATGAAATAAACACACCATTTGTTTTAAATTACATATAGATTTCAAAAATCTAATGGAAAAATCTAATGGAAACCTCTGATGTATCAATGCGCTGGTACCCCCATGTTCTATACTACTAAGAGGCGTACTGTGTATGGTATTAGGGAGTTTAAGGTTATAGTCATCGTAAGCGGTTAGGGTTAGCCTAAGGGTTGTGTCAGGATTAAGGTGTCAGAGGTGTCTCCAGTGAAAGGTATAGTGCAACCGGATTATATCGCAGATACCTTAACGTCGATATAAAATTGAAGGTTACAAGAATATAATATTAATTTTAAAATTTACACTATACTCGTCAACGCAAACGTCTTTTAAATCAACTTAAAAGACGATTTTTGTATTTCGTTAATTTGATCAGTCTCTCCACGAAGTCTCCATTAAAAGCACCAAAAACTGCAGCACCATTTTTCAGGACATGCATTAGATTCCAATAAAAAGTTCAACTACAATTTATAAATTGACAGAAAAAAAACCCGGATTAGAATATAAGCAAAGCGGAAAAATGGTCTTTATTGAGCTCACCAACTGAAATATATTTCCCGCGCATTACTGACATGAAAATAATAGTATAATCGTAAAAGGTTTTTTTTTTCTTTTTTTTTCTTTCAATTAAATTGACTTTATTTCATTACAAAGACAAAAAAGTTACAGAAATTACAAAAATTACAAATTATTTCATATATACAATAGATTAGCTACAACAGCCGCGCAATAGCTGCTGTGCTTTAACTTATAATCGTAAAAGTTACACTCGCGGCCAGTAAAGATTCATTGAAAAATTGACAGGTTGAAAAGAAACACGAGAAGCGCGTAGCAAAAGAAGCATAATGTCATTTTATGGCGACAAATTTCCTGTCACTCTAGTCTCCACAGGATTAGACATTAGTTTCACTAATTGCAATTCCTGGCCAATCGCATGATTGCATGTTTTGTGTCAAGGCTAAAACACACCTCTTACACGCGATTCTTCTCACTAGCACCATAAATTTTTAACATTGATTATATTCAATTTCAATTTTCCTTCCGCCTCCCGACATAAGGTAAATGTCCACTGTTGGTGCTATAAACTCTCCTCGCGTTCGCAAGCGAAAGCGGACAGGAATAGTCTTCATCAAATTTAAACAATTAAACAATTCCAAAATAAAGAGCTCGAAGGAAAGAAAATAGATTCCAGAGGATTTTCTCAGTTTTAAAACCAACAAGAACTTTCTAACCTTTAACAACCAATTGCACAGGGTCAAATAGACTGTCTACAGGATCTGCTGGGTCTATCCGGCAGCCAAAATATCTTTCATCATCTTTAGTGATGGACGTAAGAGTGAAGATGGCCTGGCCAGAGGATGAGTCACCACTACGACTTCCACTGACACGTCCATTGTATGGTTGAGGGACTGACAGTGAAATTGAGCCACTTTTGCTTAGTGATACTAGTGCTCCATTAACAGCAAAGCCATTTATTCCAACTTTCTTCAGTCCCCAGGCAACTGCATCAACATCACCAGAGAAGCTCCAGGTGAAGTTAACAGACGAGCCAACCAATCCTGTCACGGTCTGTCCTTGATACTTTGAAGTGAATACAATCGCACCTGCCGCAAAAACAAAATACTGTAACCATAAGTTAATGATTAGAAAACAGTTTTAAGCGATTGTTTTCATCACATTCCTTTGTATATATGTTTGTCTGTTTACTATTACTTATTACTACCGAGCCGAAGAACATTGGGAACTACAATTATGGACAAAGTCTTTGGACAGTTTGTACTTTTCATGTATTCCCTGCTGTTTTAACTGAAATACCCCCCAGGGGCTGGGGGGTGTTAAAAGTGGGGTTTTTAAAAGTGTTTTAAGTGTTAAAAATGTAGTTTTCATGGTGAACAACTGCAATTGCCATGTTAACGAGAATAATTGTGCCGAGTGTCCCAAGGACTTTCGACCATGATCATTCTATATCCCGTCACATTCTTTTGCCGATCCGCCATCTAGATTGCGGATATATAGGGAAATTGTTCGATCGGTTCTTTACAGCTTGTAGCATCGGCAAAGTGCTTTTGATTAGTAGCTGTTATAAGGAGATTTCGGCTCTGAAGTGAGTGTTGTACTTCATCAGGTATCGGGGCTGATCTGCGATTTATTTCTGACAGATTACACGTACTGTCTAATCAACGCAAGTGTTTGGATTTTAGCTCATAAATTATAATCTAGGCGAATGAATTTTGCGGAATGACGTCTTATAGCGATGTACGAGAAGTAAAATGATTTTACATTTGAAAATTTATTTTTAGAAAACGTACTGACCTCTAAGTAAAGGTCTGTTTTCAAGTTATCGGCTTGTAGTAACGTCACATCCCGGTGGTGACACGCAAGAAAAAGCTACAATAGCTAATAGCTGTCCTAGTTATCTTTTTAATTCAAAGTTTTTGCAACTTCTAGGTTACACGAGCCGAAGTTTGAGTTTGAGTTTTGAGTTTATTGTTTGCCCCATTTCTTATTACAATTCTCTCATTAACTTCATTAATATATGGTTGGCAGGAGATCCCAGCAAGTTTCTCAAACTTTTCTTAGGGGATCCCCTATTACAGTTACATTTTCTATAAAAAAAACTGCTAATAACATGGCAATATTGCTTATTATTAAGCTTATGTATTGCTAATTATTAAAAATAAGACAGTAAAGTAGAGTTTCTATTTATGAGTTGAGTAAAATTTGTTTCATTTTCCTTCTAAATATGAAATATGATTTTGAGTTTTTTTCCTCATCAGGTAGATCATTCCATATTGTAGTACCTGTAATTTTCAGTGAGAACTTTCCATAATTTGTTCTATGATACTTTACATGTAATTTCTTTGCTGATCTCGTGTTATGGTGGTGAAGATCTTTATTTTCTAAAAAGTAATCATTAAACGTGTTTGGTAGTACGTTAGCTCTTTGTGAGTACATGAAAAGACTAATCAGAAACGTATTTAGCTGAAATATGTCCAATATTTTTAGTTGTATGAATAAAGGCTTAGTAGATTCTCGAAATTTTGAGAATGTCATTAATCGAATTATTTTTTTCTGTACTTTGTGCAGGCTTTTCAATCTAGATGAATAATTACTTCCCCATATAATATTACAATATGTAAAATACGGATATATCATTGTAAAGTAAATACTTCTTAGGGTACAAACATCTAAGTAGTGTCTCAATTTAGCTACAATGCCTGATAGTTTTGATATCTTATTAGTTATATAATTGATATGGGTCTTCCAGGTCATTTGTTCATCAATTCTAATGCCAAGAAATTTTGTCCATTTAACTTGCTCTATTTCTTGATTATTAATTGTTATGCTTATAGGAATGTTTGCTTTTTTCTTCTAGTTTTAAATATCATAAAATTTGTTTTACTTGTATTTAATGTTAGTTTATTGGAATGTAACCATTGTGATACTTTGCAAATTTCTTTATTGGTAATATGTAACAAATTACTAAGATTTTTGTGTTTGAAGAATAAATTTGTGTCGTCGGCAAATAAAATAGATTGAAGTAGACTTGAGCTTTTATAAATGTCATTTATGTATATAAGAAATAATAGTGGTCCTAATACCGATCCTTGTGGAACTCCACATTTAATTGTGTAGCTGTTTGATAGGGTCGTGTTATATTTAACTATTTGTTGTCTATCTGTTAGATAGTTTCTTGAACCATTCTAATGGTATACCTCTTATTCCGTAGTGTTCTAGTTTGGTAAGAAGAATTTCATGATCAACTGTATCAAAAGCCTTAGACAAGTCTAGAAAGATGCCGATCGTATATTCATTCTGTTCTATAGCTGAAGTAATTCTAACTACTAGTTCTACTATAGCTTGTTGAGTTGAGTGTTTTGCTCGAAATCCGTATTGGTGATTATATAAGATATTATGCTTGTTTAAGTAATAAATTAATCTATTGTACATTAGTCGTTCTAGAATTTTAGATAAACAAGGTAGGACTGTAATTGGTCTATAGTTCTTAAACATTTCCTTTTCATTTGCTTTATATTATAGATAGGAGATATAACTGAAATTTTCAGTTGATTTGGTATGATACCTGTAGTAATTGATTGATTAAATATATGTGTAAGTGGATGGGAAATAAGCGTACTAATATTTCGAATTACTTTTGGACTGATATCATCATATCCATTACTTTTATTAGGGTTTAGTTTTTTCAGTTCTTTGTCAACTTCAATTTCTGTAATTGGTTCCACGAATATCGAGTCTGTGTAGTTTTTAAACTAAATAATCAGTAAATGTCTTTGATGTTTTGGTTATTTTTTTAGATAATGTTGGCCCTACATTAATAAAGTAGTTATTAAACCTGTTGGCTATGTCACCAGGGTTTGTTATTGTGTCATCATTATCTTTAAATTGTAGTGGTAAGGTTTGCATTTGTTTTGTTTTTCCTATTAGTTCATTTATGATATTCCATGTTTTTTTCATGTTACTTTTCGCGCTACTTAGTACTTAGTTGCTGCTGGTAATATCTCTTTTTTGCTATTCCTTTCAAATTGTTAAATTTATTTCTATACTTTTTATATTTTTGTTTATTTGTAATTGAAGGGTTCTTTAGGTATTTTTTGTAAAGTTTATTTTTATTTTTTATTTTTTATTTTTCAACGAGCCTTTGTAGCAATATATACTCCGATTCAAACTACAGAAACACGAGTTAACAATCGGCAGCACGCTGCAGACCGTCATGCTTGGAGAGGACTAGTCTGCCACAGCCTCCTCCTTTGAGGTCTTTGAGAAGGACCAGAGAGAGACAGAGAGAGAGAGAGAGAGAGAGAGAGAGAGAGTCACTGCTGAAGAGAAAAGGAGAAAACGGAAGAACCCGCCAGCAACCCAGCAACAACCAAACTTTCCCATGCAGCCGCTGTGACAAAACCTGCCTGTCCCGGATAGACCTGATCAGCCATCAGCGTGCCTGCAGAAGCCCCCTGAAATATCGCGAAGTCAAGCCAAGAAAACTCCGTAGTCCTGTTTACTCTCCATGTTTAATGCATTTCTACTGTGTTTTGGTTTCACTGACGAAGAACGTCACACACAGGAAACAAAAGCCGATCAATTTTAAAAGTACTCTCGACGATTTTAACTAACTTCCTTCTGGTGAGCTTGTTCTGCTTTGTGACCTTTGTCTCATGCCTGGTCTCATGAGCCGTTGTATTCAACTTTATAGCAATCAATAAAGTAACACAACAGCACTGACACTTCACGCTTGGTACCCTGACAATTTCTGTAAAACTCTGATAGAAAAGGAATTGGAAGTGGTTGTCACTGGATGTATTTCGTGATGTAAATTAAAGTTCAGCTGTTTATGTAAATTTATGATAACTAAATAAGTGATTCTAAAGTCCGGAACTTTCATTGTTAACCGATTAGTAAAGCCCAACAAACTGACTGAAAAGGAAGTTATGCTTTTGTATTACGATACGAAACATGTAACAGTGACAACTTGATAAGTTGATGTGTGGCTTTGTTTCGCTTTGAATAATACATCAAATCTTTCAGGAAGACGCAGCAAATTAACGAACCAATGTCAAACTTCGAATCTGTCACCAGTTGTACCCAAAACGGTTGAAATCGATTCTACATTCGATTTAGAAATTGTATTTAATTACGTGGTAATAAAATATTGCTCTAACCTGATAAACTAGTCACGATGACAAAACCACGACAAAGTAATTCATGCATTGATTTCTTATGATTCATGAAAAATTCACGAGTGTCATTTGAAGCGACGTATGAAATGATACATACCTGCATACGGAAGTAACAGCACTTCAAGCAAAATACAGTAGACTGTCGGTATTCGTACCGAGATAACAAAACACATTAGATCGACTTTAGAAAGACTGTGGCAAAGGTATTTCTAAAATATCCAAGAACGGCAGTGTTTGTGATCAATGAACTATGACATGTCAAGAATAATTATGTTTAGTAGTCGTACCGAAAACGCCACGTGACCAACTTAGTTGGACTAAGTCACGCTAGTTTTACGGATTCTTGCCAATCACGGGTTAAAATGAGAAAATGAAAGCTCAGCTTCAGTTCAGCAGTTCAAAGCGAATTTCCCATTTAAATTGATCGAAGCTTTTCCTTTTGTGTCAAGTTTGATTTTGCTCGTTCAGATTTTTTTTTAAACTTTTGTTAGATGATGTCCAACTCATGTCAGAAAGGCAAAGAATATTGGGGGGTAACCGTGCTCGTTTCGGAGCGTATCGAAGACGGTGGTGTTTCTGGAAGCTTTGGTCATGTGTAAGACACTATATCGGCTTCATTGCTATCAGCAAAAGAAAAAAAGTAAAATGGAGAACTCTAGATAAGATGGATGTGTTGATTTCAACGCCAATAGCACACTTCTAAAAAGAGTGATAGCCTGGGATAGAGAGTGGCCGCGCGAACGTTTTGTGGGATTGTTTGGGTCTAAATGCACGCGCAAATGGCGAATTTTATAAGAAAAACCGTAAACAAGTAGTTAAAATGCACAACAATATTATACTACAGCTGTTTATAAAGAAAGGAAATACTATATTTCCGGCATCTGTAGTCTTTCCGTATTATGTTTTTCCTTCAAGAATGTTATTGTAGATTTCAGGGAAAATAACACTGCAATCAACTAAAAAAGATACGTTATTTCACGCTTAATTATAAAAATTACAATTTCCTCGGTTGTGATTGGTTGAAAAAAACTCCTATTTTCCACTAATTTGCTTTGCCACGTTGTTATCGGACAGTTCGTTATCGGACAGTTCGTTATCGGACAGTTAAATAAGCCAATCACATTTAAAGTTCTAGTTTAAATCAACCAATCACAGCCTTGGTTAAAATAATCATAGCAAGAGTATGAACACTCTCTCTTATGCAAAAATGGATAATTTTTTCCCCTTCCCCTTGAACAATGACAGTATTGGAGACGGCAATGATGATTTTGTTTATCCTATGGCACAAATGTTTTTTGCTAAGAAACCAGACGAGTTCTTTTATGGATATCTTGACAAGTTCAGATGAATTTCAGCCCTCCACTACATCGTTTTAAAACTGCAAACGGAGGCAAACATGCAGCCGACTTCCAATGAAAATCCGCCATTGTTCGGCAAAACACAACAACAACAATGCAAGTAGACCAGTCTCGTTTCCCACTTGTGTCGGATGAAGAAATTTCGGAAATAAATGAAACGGCAGCCTCCAAAAACACAGCTCGAGCAACCAAAACATGAATGACAGTATGGGCACAATGGTGTAAAGCGAGAAACATTGATGTCAACAATCCAGCTCGACAAAAACATGTGCGCCTGTCACTTCTCCATCTGCTCCATAAACAAGTTGTTTGCCGCACAGTTCAGGGCCAGCTCCATCAAATCCAGCAGCTGTCGCAGCTGTGATGACATAGAATATCTGACCATCAGATAGTTCTAATCCAGTCAGTGAGTTTGTTCCTTCGAGAATCCAAGCTTTATGCCGTCTTTGCACAGCATGGCTACGAAACAGAATATCTCTCGTCGCCATTTCAAGTTTACAACAACTGCGTGTTCAACACGAAACCGAAGATCCGAAAAGCCAAGGAAGCGAAGAATCATTGACTCTGACTCCGATTAGTTTACAGACTTTACAGCTTCGAGTCAGCTTGTAAAAATATTGTACTTTGAAACAAAAACTGCCTCGCTGAACGTTCGTTCAACGAAATTTTGATAAGTTGTTCTGCGCAGTTCTCGCATGGTTGCGTATTTGATTGACACAAATATTTATTTTTCGCGAGTTACTTAGCAACCGACAATCTCGCTATTTATAGAGCAAAAAAGAAAAAAGGAAAACTTGACCCGTTGACATAATTTTCCTTCTTTTAACACTTCTCCTTTCCTCGGAAATTGTAATTTTTATGAATAATTGGTAATAAGACTTTGTGTCGTCCAATTCGGTCTGTAATCATACTCGTGATAACAGATTTTGTTATCACTCGTATGATTACAGACCGAATTGGACTCCACTCAGTCCTATTACCATTACAAAATATCGTCTATAAATTCGTCATCTGCGCGTGCAGTTTGCCTTCGCGTCCCCCCAAAACGATCCCACAAACCCTCTGGCGGCTTCGGGCGGCCACTCAGCCCACTCGCCCACTCTCGATCCCAGGCTGTCACTCTTTTTCGAAGTGGGCTATAGGCCTGTTGAGTAAATTTCGGCAGCTGCATGGTGTCATTCCTTCAGGTAAAATTAGCCTTACAGAAGGATACTTGTAAGTAATGAACACCCACATTCGTAGAAACATTTGATCGCATGTGAGAATAAAAAAGCGAAATAATTAAAACTTCTCACGTTCATAATTTTTTTTGGTTAAAATGGAGAGAATCAGTAAAGGAAGTGATCTATGAAAAGAACATGTGTCACCGGGCATCCAAGAGAGTAAAATCTTTATTGAAGCGGCCCGGCACCAGCACTATATCTATTCTCTCTGGGGAACCCGCATATAATGCCCCTCTATTCCTGATAAGATATATTCGGCGCGCAGTATGTGGTCCGTTATATTCTTACAGTGACTCTGGTTCGCCAACTGTTAATTTTGTACCGAGCGATTTTCTGTGGGTAGCCTTTTTTGGCGAAGCTTTCTCGAAGGGATTATCTAATATCCTTCATTGCTCTGTCCCTGGACGGGGTATTTCGGGGTTGCTTCGCTTTGGGGTCTTACACATCTCCGAGCGGGATTTCGTTTCTTTATACCCGTTGTTAGTAAATTTGTACCTCTGGATAATGATTTTCTAGCTTTCTGATTGGTTCCCTCCTCTATGGATCTGAGCCATTATCCTTAAGTTGACCAAATATGGAAAAATGATGAATTTCTTGTACTTGTATATCCAACAAGGGCGAATGGAATAATTGTTTGATTAAAAACATCACTAGTTTTATGTTAAACTTCAGTATTACTTTTTTAAATTTCTAAATCGACTGAGTGATTTTTCAGTTCAATCTAAATGAAGCATGGTTTGTATGAAAAACGGCGGCAAAAACTGCTGGCGCGGTCTGCCAGTTCAGTTAGCACAGTGAATGAAAAGAGAGCAAAGCAGAATTTTAATATTCGCTCTGTGTCTTTTAAAAGTTTGGTAGTTCTGGAAAATTGTGCAAATGGTTTAGCTTAAAATGGAAAGATCAGAAATAATTGTGGAGCTAAACATTATATTCATTTTACAAGTTGAATGAACAGCTGAACGGGTTGTTTACGGCGAGCAAATCGTGCACGACTACGGAATTAATTGTGTTGAAACCAGCGAAACTGAGCCAGTTAAAGTCACGTTCACTGTTAAGTAAAACGCAAAGGAAAGCGTCAATATCTACATGGATGGAGAGAAAAAGAGTGCATTGTGAAGTGGTCCTCCTCGATTGTACCATCACCAACGCTTGACGATCGATCGACTGCGATATTTATGCTTTCTCGTTCCCGATATTTATTGTGTTGATTTTGAAAGCTTACTCCAGCTGGAATTGACAAGCCTCTTCTAAACACAAGGTAACGATAACGAATAGGTTAAGCTTAAAATTGTAGTGTAAACAGGTTTTCATTCAGTTTAAATGTGTGCAGATTTGTATTGGTTTCAGTTCGGGACTTCCCGTAAACAAAGATGTTTCAGGCTTCCCACAGGTCGCCCAAGCTAAAGATAAGAGAACAGTGTCACGGTATAAGCGGTATTGTGTTACAACGGCTCGATTTATAAGGGTTTGTATGGGAACGCAACGGTTATGTTTTAGAAGATATAAAATCGAATGTTTTGTGAATAAAAACGACTTACCCTGTTGCTGTGTTGTATTCTTTGTAGTTTGCCAGCTTCTCAGGCCGGTTTGAGGCGATTTAGGCGAGTTTTAGTTTTCGAGGTTTTCCGTTAATATAAATAGGGAAGGTCGGAAAGAAGATTTCAAATCCAATCACTCGAAGATCGATAAATTCCGTTAAAATACTCAAATCGCCTCAAAACTTCTACCAGTGTAATCTCCGATAGCGAATGTTCCCTCTGGTTGTATTTTCGGCTTCCAAATGCCGTTCTAACTGCAGATAAACTTTCGTCAGTTCGACACTCGCGTTTCCTGATACCCGTTGGACGTTTGAACCACACACAAAATGGCGTCATGTCGACAAAATCACCCTACGCCGGGGAGGGGCATGGCTGTATTGTCATTCATGCAACATGACACTGCGGGGCCCGGAGAGGTCGATTGTCACACTGACTTTCAAATTGTAATTTGAATCTAAAAGTAAATGCCTTGTTCTTCAGGGCGAACGGATTAAAAAGCAATTTCTACGCTGTTGAGTATCTCCAAGATTTAGATATTTTTCTTCTCTGCTTGCTATTTTCAAAAACATTGATTTAGTCCGATAAAATATCTGCTTTCAGACGGACGGATCGATCGATTCCTCGCTGGAATGTGACGGTTGGCGGTCGACGTTTAGGCGGGAAATTTTCACGAGCTGGTTTCCGATTTCAAGTGACAATCGACCTCTCCGGGCCACCCAGTGTCATTTTGCATGAATGACAATACAGCCATGCCCCTCCCCGCCATTTTGTGTGTGGTTCAAACGTCCAACGGGTATCAGGAAACGCGAGTGTCGAACTGACGAAAGTTTATCTGCAGTTAGAACGGCATTTGGAAGCCGAAAATACAACCAGAGGGAACATTCGCTATCGGAGATTACACTGGTGGAAGTTTTGAGGCGATTTGAGCATTTTAACGGAATTTATCGATCTTCGAGTGATTGGATTTGAAATCTCTTTCCGACCTTCCCTATTTATATTAACGGAAAACCTCGAAAACAAAAACTCGCCTAAATCGCCTCAAACCGGCCTGAGAAGCTGGCAAACTATAAAGAATACAACACAGCAACAGGGTAAGTCGTTTTTATTCACAAAACATTCGATTTTATATCTTCTAAAACATAACCGTTGCGTTCCCATACAAACCCTTATAAATCGAGCCGTTGTAACACAATACCGCTTATACCGTGACACGGCTTATTATATTCAACGAAACGAAACGAAACGAAACGAAATGAAACGAAACGAAACGAAACGAAACGAAACGAAACGAAACGAAACGAAACGAAACGAAACGAAATGAAACGAAATGAATATGTTTGGTGGTTATATTTGATTTTAGGAATATATTCAGACTGGTCATGTTCGTTTCGTTGATTATCACTTTTCATTTCGTCGAATATCACTTTTTGTTTTCAGGTGTTTAGCTATCAACACGCGGGTTGAATTGTGTGTTTTGACTTCCCGCCGTGTGGGAACACCGTCTGGCCCAGTCCAAGTCCATGTACGTCGCTACAACAAGTTCGTTTCGTTGATTATCACTTTTCGTTTCGTCGAATATCACTTTTTGTTTTCAAGTGTGTAAGGGCTTAACTCTTACGAGGAAACCAACTATACAAAGGACTTGGACTGGGTTGAGACGGTGTTGTGTAACTCTTACACACGGCGGGAAATCGAAAGCCGACACAATTCAACCCGCGTGCTGATA
Organism: Desmophyllum pertusum; assembly: GCA_029204205.1. Taxonomy (NCBI): domain Eukaryota; kingdom Metazoa; phylum Cnidaria; class Anthozoa; order Scleractinia; family Caryophylliidae; genus Desmophyllum; species Desmophyllum pertusum. Next base: position 107,290 of record MU827855.1, on the reverse strand, counting down.
GCTAAACACTTGAAAACAAAAAGTGATATTCGACGAAACGAAAAGTGATAATCAACGAAACGAACTTGTTGTAGCGATTTACATGGACTTGGACTGGGCCAGACGGTGTTGTGTAACTCTTAAACACGGCGGGAAATCGAAAGCCGACACAATTCAACCCGCGTGTCGATAGCTAAACACTTGAAAACAAAAAGTGATATTCGACGAAACGAAAAGTGATAATCAACGAAACGAACTTGTTGTAGCGACGTACATGGACTTGGACTGGGCCAGACGGTGTTCCCACACGGCGGGAAGTCAAAACACACAATTCAACCCGCGTGTTGATTGCTAAACACCTGAAAACAAAAAGTGATATTCGACGAAATGAAAAGTGATAATCAACGAAACGAACATGACCAGTCTGAATATATTCCTAAAATCAAATATAACCACCAAACATATTCATTTCGTTTCATTTCGTTTCGTTTCGTTTCGTTTCGTTTCATTTCGTTTCGTTTCGTTTCGTTTCGTTTCGTTTCGTTTCGTTTCGTTTCGTTGAATATAACAAGCCCGTGACACTGTTCTCTTATCTTTAGCTTGGGCGACCTGTGGGCTTCCTTGCATGCAGTGCTCGTTCAGTTGCATTTGTTGTACATTTGTAGGCATGTATTTTTCTTTGAGCGGAAATTTTTTTTTGCACCTTCTGGTTATTTGAGTGTTTGAAAATTTACTCGTTGGTTATATATATCAGCTCATATCCGGCGCGTCCTCGAAGAATAACTGTTAATTAGTATCATTTTCAGAGGTGAATATGAGAATCCGATATTCTGATTGGTCGAGAAACTCGGCTTATGATGCTATAATCACCTCCCGCGAGGTGATTATAGAACTTATGGCGCGGTTGCTAAGCTAAGCCACATTTGCTATGCTGGCAAGTAAACATGGCGGCTGGTTTTTTAATGAAATGTTCGTTTATTCTGAAGACATGAAGACATCACTCAAACTCCTGTATCTTCAAAGTACTGGGAAGTTAGGAAAATGACTACGAAGGACTTTGGCCAAAACTCTTTTCAAGAAGTGGTTTTCAAGGCATTTAAAAATCGTAAACAGTGGTTTCGTAGATCGCCAGCGATGACAAACTCCCATGCAGATCGAGTGACGGGCTGAAATTTACTATTCTTGGACCGAAGCTACTGATTTCCAGACGATATCTACCATTTCTCATGAAGTAACCAACGATAAAACAAAGGTACCCGATGAAAGTCTTTTTCGTTATGTTTTAATGAATTAGCCTGTTATTTTGAAGTTCTTGATATTCACCTCTGAAAATCATACTAAAACAATTATTGGACAGTTTACGCGTCATGCCTAGTGTTATTGGACAGTACGCGTCATTTGCGCGCGCTGTAATAGGACAGTTAACAATTGGTTCATGCTTTAGTGTGCGTATATCGAGTTTTGCCTAGTTCCTGTGCTTTCTCCCAGTCCTTCACGGTCAATTCATTTCGGTGACGTATCCATTTCGGTGACGTATACTTTTTCGCTCGCACCACCGACGTGAACCATCCGAAACGGATTGACCGCGGCGAAATATAGAGGCCTAGGAACTAGGCAATATTATACACTTAAGGCGGGACTTAAGCTAAATGCCATTTTTTCGCGACTTAACATGGGTTAAATGGAAATATCTCGTTCACGCTTCAAGCAATCCAAAAACTCTATGCTCATCCCATGAATCTGTTATGGAGTATTTTGTAAATTTTTGGGTGATTTTGGGGTATATTTGGGAGGAAATAGTTTTTTAATAAATACACACCGAAGCGAACAAACAAATCTGATTGAAGCTAACAAATACTCTAACATCCTCGACAGTCGATACACAGTACAGGCGGATTTTTCCCGCGCTTATCAAAACATGTGACACGGGTCGGAAAAAACATCACACCACCTTTTGTCAACATGTAACCACGTGCCTAACCACCCAACCGTCTGTCGAAAAGTTATTCTGTTCTACTTTGTGAAAGTATGAGTTTTGTATTGTAGCCCGCGCGGGAAACAATTTTCGAATTGTTGCCCGCGCGGGCTACATTTGATTTTAGCCTATACCACGTGACCAAAACCCAACCAATGAGAGCGCGCGTTAGGTCCAACGAAACTCCAGCTATATAACAACGAGTTATGATGCACGCGGAAAGTTTGGAGAGCACGAAAGAAGCGTAAGTGTTGCTCGTGGCGATAGCCGAGGGCAACTCTAGCTTCTCTAGTGCTCTCCAAACTTCCCAAGTGCATCATAACTCGATATACGCCCGGGGGGTACTCCCTATAATGGACTATACGGGGAGGCTCCGCCCGAAAGGGGTACCTTTTCAGACTGGAGGTATATAAAAGGGTAGGGATTTCACAAGTTGGAGTATAGAAAAGGGTAGGGATTTCACGAGTTGGAGTATAGAAAAGGGTAGGGATTTCACGAGTTGGAGTATAGAAAAGGGTAGGGAAAACTGTCATTTAGGTACTACCTAAATGACAGTTTTCCCTACGAGTATGAGTTTGAGGTGGACTGCAGGTTTGAAGTTCTTAGCCATCCTAAAACAGCTTCCTTCCACTTCCTTCTGGGAATAAATACTGTTCATTAAGTTCATTCCAAGGGCATAGAAAAGGGATGCAGTGTTTCTACTGTAGGTATGTGAAAAGGGTACCATTTTCATAATTTCTATGGAAGGTATATGAAAGGGGTACCATTTCTGTCAAAAATGGTATATAAAAGGGTAAGGGGTTGTACCTCTGGGTGGAGCCTCCCAGTATAAAACGTTTTTGAGTACCCCCCCCCCCCCCCTCCGGGGATATACGCACAGGTACAGCTAAAAGCATGAGCCAATTGTTCTATAACATTTATCGCGATTTAAACGTTTTTTGGACAAATTAAAAAAAAATTGAGATCATGCGCGAGTGTTGCACACAGAACATTGAACGCGAAATAATTTTAGTTTCGAAGAAAGTCAGCCTTTTTTGGCCGGTCAATTGCTTATGAAAAGAAAAGGAATCCACAATTATGTCTCAATGAAGTTTTCTAAAATACCAAACAGCAATAAAATGGGAAAATAATCCGATTTTGAAGCGAAATTTAAGCTTTAGCTTGTTCAAAAACATCTTACGCGATTGTACAACTTAGGTTCAGAATAAAAGGTAAACAAACTCTTTACGATTTTAATGTACTCACCTTACGCTAACTTTTACATTGAGCAAGTTGTATCGGCGAAATACCCATTACATGTAATTGAGCAAACGACGGTAGAGAATGAAAGATCCAGGAAAACGTTTGAATTTTGATGCGTACGTGGGGAACCCAACTCTATAAACTAATTGCGATTTTGAGACGGCAATACCACATTTTATTAAAAACTGGACCACGGATATTGGATTTCTAGCTTTTTGATTGGTTAAACGGGGACAGTCTAAATAAACAATAGCCTCCATTTGGCGAGGAAATATGCTCGGATATTAGTCCGCGGACATTATCTGTTCCGAGAAGCGAACAGTTTTCCGAGATCGAAGCTCGAGAAAAACTGTGAGCTTCGTGGAACAGATAATGTCCAAGGACAAATATCCGAGCATATTTTTGAAGCCAAATGGAGGCTATTGTAGTTATTATCCTTCAAATATTTTTTCACAAGACCGCTAGCTCTGTTTGCCGTAACCTGCGATCAGGCCCTCCTCTCTCTCTCTCTCCGCGCTCTCGTTCTCCGCGAAAAGAAAGAAAAGGAAAAGAACGCCTGATCGCAGGTTATGTTTGCCGTGGAAGATCTCGGCCAAGCTGTTAAAAACATCAAAATAATTATGTTGGCGTTCAGAAATATTTCTGTTCAAAACAATCAGTCCTATTTAATTTAGCAATTTATTTGAGACGAAAACTGAACCTGCGAACGTGAAACGCAAATTTTCAAAACTGGGGAATATCACTTGGGAAATATCACCCGGATATTCCCCAGTTTTGGCTGCGTCACGTGACGTGTCAGGAGCCCATTACCCGGAGCCTCCATCTCCCATACTGATCCTGGGAGTCAACCCTGTCCCGTTTCATTTTATTTTTAGAACACCGCGGGGCTTACAGATTCCCGCGAACTCATTAGAATGCCCAATCAGAACAAAGTTATTGTTATACGTCACACGCCGGTGATCTCAGCTCACAGCGATAATAATGGTGGAATCGAGTGGAGACAGTGAAAGTTCAGATTGTTACGATTTCTCTTCCGACAGATTTAGTACATCATAGAACATTAGTGAGGAGCAAAGTGTGTTGAATCGAGCTAAAGGAAAAACGCCAGTAACGAAAGGTGACCGCGCGGCATGAACAAATAGAGTGGCAAAATACAATGTAGTCGATTTGCGCCGGCACTCATAAAAAAAACCCGGGTCATAAAACGGTAGAGAGCAAAAATATTCGCACTTAAAATGCTATAGCATCAACCCCACTTTAAGAGGGGTTTGCAAGAAGAACATGTGCGTGGACAATCGACATAAATAGAGTGCTCAGAAAGCTAGACTGAGAAACTGGCATACAACACGCAAAACAATAAATCGATACGCGTGGGATATTTATGTTATCTTGCGTTGCAAGAACACCAAAGAACATCACACTACGAACAAAGGAGGAAACAAACATCGATTGATGCAAGAGATATAACCTTAGCATCTATCTAAACAAATTATTGTAGCTTCGTAAAGGACGAAAGCCTGACAGGAAATCAAACATGACCTCTGAGCCAATTTTTCTAGAAGTGTACACAGTCGAAGGCTCTACTCGAAAATCCTCCTCATAATAAAACATATATTGCGCGTTAGAAACACGCTTAAAGCAAACCTAACCTGCCAATGCAGACACCTCCATCTCTGAAAGGCGTGCAGCCGCCTTCCAGGCTATTTTAAAGCAAACCGAATTTTATAATAGAGAACAGAAAATGTACAAAATGAAATGTCACGAGCTGTAGTCGCCGTGTAGGCCTGTCACCTTATTATTCTCTGCAGAACTGCTAGCTTTCTTTTCCTGGAGTCCCCTTCGCTGGATATCCTTCACATTTTTCGCTTCGGGTACAACATTAGTATCGTGTTTTTCGCTGCCACGACCGCTCGAGCTCGCACTTTCGCCATTGCCTCCACGACGGCCGAAATCCAAATATTAGCCGCTATAAATGTTTCCCTGTTTTACTGCTATGGATCGCGGAAAGACCCGAATCCTCTACAGAGCGCTTCATTTCGAATCTATTCGAAAGGCTTACATCGCGACAACACCACACAAGGAACACCACTCGAACAAGACAGACAAAGACAACTATCGATGAAAGTTTTGATCGCGCACCGCGATGTTCAAGATGACATTCATTCGCTTCCAGTTCAATCAAGTTGTTTATTAACTTCCAGTCAGCTAACAACCAGTTTCCCTCGGCTGTAAGAAGTAAGAATAGGAACGGACGTAAAATTGTAAAGGAAAACGGACGAAGGAACCAAGAGTGGATTCCCCCATTTGGCCGCCATTTTTTTTTTTTTTTTGGTCTCAGTGGGGGGACGCCAGCGGTCAGCGGAAACAAGATAATTTCGCGGGAGATCAATTCTAAAAATAAACTGAAACGGGACAGGGTTGACTCAAGAATATAGTACGTATGGAGGCTCCGGGTAATGGGCTCCTGGACGTGTTTAGACCAATCGCGCGAGAGAAAAATTTTTGATGGATTATAAGAGCTGATATACCTGCTCCGACAAATATGAATGCGTCAGCGAGAAATAGAGCTAAAATTGTTTTTCTCTCCAAGGAACAATGGCCGCCGGAGAAAATTGTTTTGCGGCAGAATTGACTGAAAAGACAGAACTGATAGAAAATGCAGCAAAGTTTTGAACGAAAAATTTAATGGGAAATGCCTGTAATTAATGTACAACAAATGCAACTGAACGCATACTAAAGGAAGCCTGAAACAGTTTACAGGAAAATTCGAAAACCCGCAATACAAATCTGCACAAATTCGTTCAAAATGAATGAAAACATGTTTACAACACAAGTTTAAGCTTAGCCTATTCAGTATTGTTACCTTGTGTTTCGAAGAGGCTTGTCGCGGATTTTAAAAGCTTAGTCCAGCTGGAATTACAATCTTAAATATCGTAGAAGAAGCATACCGGGCGACAGTTCGTCAAGCGTTCGTGATGGTCAGGTACAATCAAAGATCACTTCACAGTGAAATTATCTTCGAAGATTACTCTTTTTCTCCCCATCCATGTAGATATTGACCCTTTCCATTGCTTTTTACTTCAGTGAACTTGATTTTAACTGGCTCAGTTTCGAGTTCGGGCCATACCCAGTTCTGGAGACCTGTTTTCCTGTGATTTGATCGGCTGAGACAAAACAAAGCAAATTTGACCGCGAGAAACTGGGCACTAGTAAAGTCTCGTCGCGGCCATGTTGTAATGCGGCGGTCGTCGAGTGATCTAAAATTCACTCAAACAGTCGAAGATACCATTTATTTCTGGTGTTATTACAGAAATTCAACGAACATTTAATCAGCTTTTACGCACGCAGGTTGAATCGCGCGAATTTATTGAAGATCTAACTCTCGCGCGGTGCTCTTGCGGCCGAGTGAAACAGGAGTGAAACGAACGCCCTGCCACCGACCTGCTTGTTCTTACTGTACTTTTGGCTTGATTTGGGCTTTGCAGCTCCTTGAAAAGCGAAGTAAATAAACCTGAAGGCTCAGAGGGCATGTCAGACTTCGAGAGTCCCACTCATCTGTAATTTACTGCCAGATTTGAATACCAAGTGCCCTCAGTCTTTTCAAAGTACTTCCATGCATTAGATATATTTCCGGGTAGCTATTCAGTTGGAAACCAATCTCATAGGTTATTGGTGTAATTTTTCGAATAGCAAATGTGTGTGCAAGCATTATCATCAAATCTGTAATAATTTAGCTATGTTTAATTTCCATGGCAAATCAAAACATCTCTCCCTGTTGTACAGTATACATGTACATGTATTATTGTCTGGCCAATTTCGATGCCCTGCAGATAATCCTTTTTCAGGTAAAATATTAGCTTGACATCAGGCTCCTGAAGAAAATTTGCGAGTGAAGCGAGCCGAGTCGCGCTAGTAAAATATGAAAGCCTTAACCAACTAGCAGAAAAGGCAAATTTGTGTAAATCATTGTGTTGGCCATTTTTTTTGCTGGTGTAAACAAGGGCCCTTGGATGGACCAGCTAAATTTTCAAGTTAGAACATTTTCATTAATTTTTTTTGTTTTTGAGAAGCAATGATTGATTGTTTAGCTGGGGCTTATAAGAGACCTTAAGACAGCCAGCATTAACTCAAGTGGCCACCAAGCTACTCCAATACATCAAGGTGTCACAAATAAAAGTAACAGAACATATCCATTAAAATAAAATTCAATTTATTTTTAACACAACTTGACCTTGTATCCCAACCAGTACAAATAGGATTTAAGAATTTTAACATTAAATATGTGCATCTCAGGGAAAGCTTGTTTATTTACTCCTGTCGCAGTTTCTTTGTCGATTGAAGGACCTGGAACAAATAATATTACAGTTTTAATCAGTATTGATTTCAAATATGTTGTAGATGTTGTATTATAATAACTTCATCGGGCATTGTGACGTATTTTGCGGGCTAAAATGGAGAATTCAGCGGGCTAAAATATATTTTAGCCCGCTGAACTGAGCCAATCAAAAACAAGAAAATAACGTAGCAGCCAATCAGAATAGCCCTTTTCACGGTTAACCTGAAATATTTGCATAACAATACAGCTAAACATAGAAGCGAGGCAATTTCGGGCACAAGCTGTAAAACATCGTGATTTTCTTGAGCTCCTTAAACTATGTTAGCATAAAAATAGTTTTAAAACGGAGAATAACTAAATATGCAACTATTTTAGTTAAAGTTTGCCGTAAAGATCGTAATCCGATCTCCCTGTTGCTTATGCGAGTCTACTCTTTATTAATAGCGAAAAGTCGTTTTACAATTTTTTCTAAAAACAACGTAAACTAAAAGAATTGTAGTTCTTCTACATTTTAAAACTGTTTTTATACTAAAAGAGTTCAAGGAGTTCAAGAAAAACACGATGTTTTGCAGCTTGTGCCCGAAATTGCCTCGCTTCTATGTTCAAGTGTATTGTTATGCAAATATCGCAATTTAACCGTGAAAAGGGCTATTGGAAACCATTCAACTGTTCGCGCCGTTTTCTTGAAATTCAAAGCGCCGTTGACTCGAAGTGCTGCCATCTGCAGCTGCAAAGCTATTGTTTTTTAGCTTTATATTATCAGACTGGCTCAAAAAGCTAACGAAGAAGCAAATTTTCAGCCTTCTCAGTACAGCTAGTTGAAGAGGACTTACAGAAACTCGAGGAAGAATCCATACACGGCGGCGAATTGAATGTAAGTTTGTCTTCTTCGATCGAAACCCGCTCAGTTCAGGCAAAATATTTTATGCCAAATTGCCAGTTCAGTAATTGCATGATTAAGTTCCAACACTTCTAGATAACTATTTCTTTGCTGTTGATGGAATTCTGTAATTTTTCCTTTCAAGAGAACTTTAGGATTAGGGCACAGATTGTTTCGACGAATTTTGTGGACGGTTTACTGCCAAGTTTTACAATGAAATAAACGTCGACCCGACGCCGACAGTGTTCAAGATATCGCTTACTGTCTTTGATTCCTTTTCTAAATACCCTCTGAAATTATTATAATAGTAATAGAGTTGATGTTCTTGGGCGTAAATATGTTTTTGGAGAACATATTTACGCCCGCGAACATCAACTCTATTGTTATAGTATATTAATTTTACAAGTGGCTGAAACATGCTTAAGGTAATTTTGTTCATATCAGTATTAGTAAGGAGAGAGAAAGGTGCCATTATTATTTTTGCTGAATTTGTTTTGCATCTCCATTTCATTGGGTGGTAGCCTGAGATCAGGCTCCGACAGGCTAATTGGGTGGCTGATACATGTATGTGAACTGATACTGTAAACTAGTATCCAACACAGAGATAACAGCAGTCAGTTTATTAAGAGTGACTGCCTGTTGGGATCGAGAATGACCCGTCAACGACCAATTTGGCGAATCGCTGATATTTTGCCCAAAGATACCCTTGGGTAAACTATTTTCAAAAATCATATTTAAAAGTTCCAGCGATTTTTTAATTTTCAGAAAATCGCGAACATTTGAAAGTGCGGTCAAAATGCGGTTTTTCGCTTCATAAAATGACAAAAATAAGGTGCAAGTACGAAGCACCGCCGAAGCGTTCAAATAAGTTCAATTGACGCCAAACTTCACACAAAGTCGGAACAACTATTCCTATACATTGTTCACTAGTAACAATTTTCAAGTACGTTGATATTATAATTTTGCAAGCCATTTTAAAAACACCTCCGAAGACCGCTAAAAATGGCGGCAGAATATCGTTAGTGTTTAACACCATAAAAATCCATCTGGTACCTCATTTTTCAAAACTTTTATTTCACAGCCCTAACATATGATTATTAAACTTTTACCATGCCAAGTTTCAGGGTCGAACTCGAAACGCTTCCCTTCGAAAAAATCCAAAATCTATGTAATATGTTCGTGCCAAATGACGCAAGATTTAGAGACGAATTTGAGGTTATAATCAACTTCAATTTGGCCCATAAATTCTAAAATTAATTTCAATCTTGGCAATTTGCAGCGTGAAGCTGGCAAAAATATCCAATAGCATGTAGCAAACGCATTCAGAGGCTTTAGAAGATATTGAAAGTCAAATTTGAGATAGAAATCTCTCTAATTTTACCATCGGCTAGTATTCGCAATGTACAGTAGTTACAAGTAAACAAACGATTGTTCGTCGATCGGTCTCTCGAGAGGTCAGGATGTCAAGAACAGTTCAAAGGTTCGGCAATGTATCACTGAAGCGAATATCTAGCAGAAGACCAAAATGTCAGTGTTGTAGTCTGGTAGTAATTTCAAAACAAATGGCGTCTAAATAATTGAAAAACAAGAAGCGAAACTATCCGACCCCAAACAAATACACATCATTTAGCGCTAATTATTGCACGAAGTATAAGCCACAAGAAACATACCCAAAAGCCATACGTCCACCTCAGTGCTACATATTAGCTTCCACAATTCCAAGCTTTCTGTTATAAACATCAGGGAAAATCTGAATCCATTTTCTGGCGGCACATTCAGTACCATCGGCATGCGTATTGTCAGGCAAAAGTGTTGTTGACATTCGAGCCTCAACAAATGTCACGCAAGTCAACGCCTGAATTAGCTATCAGGCCAACTTTACTTTACAACTTACTTCATTGAAAAACTCTGACAATATATTAGCACCATAATTATGTGAATTGTAATGAATTTCGGGGGGTTTTGCGGGAAATATCGGTCTATGTGGGATCTATGTTTTTACAAATTATATGAGAGGGGGACCGGGAGAGGTGGATAATTTTTGCAGGAATATTTTTTTCCGAACTTTTGGATAATCAAATATGTAAAGATCTTGCAACATTGGATTCCTGGCCATTCCCGAGATGGACTGTGCAGAATTTTTCATTCTTTTCCGGATAGCACCACTGGATTTTATTTAAACAACCTTTCCCGCCAACACCCACCCCCCACCCCACCCCATCCCTCTCTCTCAAAAATTAATAGTCCATCGCCTATGAGATGTTAGTTCATTCTCATTCCCAGATCCTCCGTTTCTTTTGGTCACGTTGTTGGCGAAACGGAGGCTCTGGTCTCAGCCATTACCGGATGTCCGAAAGTTCCATTCATTAATTCGTGTTGTGCATTCATTTTTTATCAGCCAATGAAAAAATTCAATTTTTTCCTTGCGACCACGGCTGATCGTTTCCGGCGCAAAGAGAAAAAAAGAGGAGCTCTGGGAACGAGGATGATGTTTCCTAAGTATGAAAAGGCGCGAGCTAGTATTTAAGTAATGTCCTTCAGAAGTGCCTTTTTACGCACGGGTGGGAGAGCTATATCTAGGCCTTGCCTAGTTCCTAGGCTTCTATATTTCGCCGTGGTCGATCCGTTTCGGGTTACGTGGTTCGAGCGAAAAAGTTAGTCTCGAATATGTCACAGAAATGAATTGACCGCGAAGGCCTGAGAGAAAGCCGTAGACAAATCTAGGCCCAGGCCATTGCTCACGCGTTGCAGCATTGGTCGCTTGAGTAGCTTCAGCGTATCATCCAGCGCCATTGCACACACGTCGTGCTGATCGTACACGAGAGGATGCTGCATGGAGCTGGATTATTTTTACAGCCTCCTTTGCCTGACTAAAATTAGTCTCCTCCTGCCATTCCTGGACATCCATCTCATCAGGGTCCCTTTGGGGAGAGAAGAAAGAGGCGACCCGCGAGGCGGCGAGGGATTCGGATGCTTGAAAAAGACGTACACTATCGATATCAGTGCCATGGACTCGTCGCATTTCCCGCGCAACAATCTCGGCGTCAAGCTTGCGGCCCGTCGTTTGGCCAATGCGGAATTTGGCCAATAGGTATGACTTTTGCTTGTTGCTAAATCGATACGCCTTCTTGGCTGTTGGTGTTTCCGTGGATAGCGGCGAGGCAACAGGGAATTATTCATGTCCCCAAGACGGCTGCTTACAAGTACCTTATTCTCACTTAATTATTTTCGCGAATTATTTTCGCGAGTAAATAGAAGGCCTTCGGAGCGCGCGCATAGTGAACAGTGCGTATTAGCACGTATTACCTTTCCTCAAAACCCCAATACGTCACCAAGAGGCCACTGTTTTTCCAAAAGAGGGATGACCATGGATGGGTCAGTCAGGGGAGCCAAGAAAGCGCATGGATTTAGCGACAAGCAACAGTCACACCTATTAGCCAAATTCCGTATTGGCCAAACGACGGGCCGCAAGCTTGACGCTGAGATTGTTGCGCGAGAAATGCGACGAGCCAGTGGCACTGATTGTCCACCTCGCAGGTCGCCTCGTTCGTCTCTCGCCAAAGTTCTTGCAGTGCGCCAAAGGGACCCTCAGATGAGACGGATGTCCAGGAATGACAGGAGGAGACTAATTTTAGTCAGGCAGAGGCAGTAAAAATAATCCAGCTCCAGCATATTCCTCTCGTGTACTATCAGGACGACGTGTGTGCAATGCGCTGAAGCTACTCAAGCTACCGATGCTGCAACGCGTGTGCGAAGGCCTGGGCCTAGATAGAGCTCTCCCACCTGGTACTTCTGAAGGACATTACTAGCAAGTGCACGTGCCGAAAGTAAATTATCGAGAACTGTCATTATTTCGTGCCTTTTCATACTTAGCAAACATATCTCATAAGCGATGGACCATTGTAATTTTTAAGAGAGAAGAAGGGGAAGGGGGGGGGGGGGGGGGAGGTGTAGGTTGTTACAAATAGTCCCGTATTGCTATCCGAAGAATGAAAAATGCTGCACAATCCATCTCGGGAATTGCCAGAAATGCAATGTTGCAAGATCTTTACATAGCTGTTTATAAATAGTTCGGAAAAAAATATTCCTGCAAAAATTCAACCTCGTTCCCAGGGTCTCTCTTCTTCAATCGCGTTTGGCTGGAAGAAGAGAGACCCTGGGAACGAGGTTGGCAAAAATTATCCACTTCTCCCCAACTTCTCCCCTGTCTCATAATTAGCAAAAACATGAAGAATGAGAAGAATGAAAAATTCTGCACAATCCATCTCGGGAATGGCCAGGAATCCAATGTTGCAAGATCTTTACATATTTGATTATACACGGCAAAAGTTCGGAAAAAAATATTCCTGCAAAAATTATCCACCTCTCCCGGTCCCCCTCTCATACAATTTGTAAAAACATAGATCCCACGTGCACAAAGACCGATATTTCCCGCAAAAAATCCCCGAAATTCATTACAATTCACATAATTATGGTGCTAATATATTGTCAGAGTTTTTCAATGAAGTAAGTTGTAAAGTAAAGTTGGCGGCCAGGCCTGATAGCTAATTCAGGCGTTGACTTGCGTGACATTTGTTGAGGCTCGAATGTCAACAACACTTTTGCCTGACAATACGCATGCCGATGGTACTGAATATGCCGCCAGAAAATGGATTCAGATTTTCCCTGATGTTTATAACAGAAAGCTTGGAATTGTGGAAGCCAATATGTAGCACTGAGGTGGACGTATGGCTTTTGGGTATGTTTCTTGTGGCTTATACTTCGTGCAATAATTAGCGCTAAATGATGTGTATTTGTTTGGGGTCGGATAGTTTCGCTTCTTGTTTTTCAATTATTTAGACGCCATTTGTTTTGAAATTACTACCAGACTACAACACTGACATTTTGGTCTTCTGCTAGATATTCGCTTCAGTGATACATTGCCGAACCTTTGAACTGTTCTTGACATCCTGACCTCTCGAGAGACCGATCGACGAACAATCGTTTGTTTACTTGTAACTACTGTACATTGCGAATACTAGCCGATGGTAAAATTAGAGAGATTTCTATCTCAAATTTGACTTTCAATATCTTCTAAAGCCTCTGAATGCGTTTGCTACATGCTATTGGATATTTTTGCCAGCTTCACGCTGCAAATTGCCAAGATTGAAATTAATTTTAGAATTTATGGGCCAAATTGAAGTCGATTAACCTCTAATTCGTCTCTAAATCTTGCGTCATTTGGCACGAACACATTACATAGATTTTGGATTTTTTCGAAGGGAAGCGTTTCGAGTTCGACCCTGAAACTTGGCATGGTAAAAGTTTAATAATCATATGTTAGGGCTGTAAAATAAAAGTTTCGAAAAATGAGGTACCAGATGTATGTTTATGGTGTTAAACATTAACGATATTCTGCCGCCATTTTTAGCGGTCTTCGGAGGTGTTTTTAAAATGGCTTGCAAAATTACAATATCAACGTACTTGAAAATTATTACAAGTGAACAATGCATAGGAATAGTTGTTCCGACTTTGTGTGAAGTTTGGCGTCAATTGGATTTATTTGAACGCTTCGGTGGTGCTTCGTACTTGCACCTTGTTTTTGTCATTTGATGAAGCGAAAAACCGCATTTTGACCGCACTTTCAAATTTTCGCGATTTTCTGAAAATTAAAAAATCGCTGGAACTTTTAAATATGATTTTTGAAAATAGTTCACCCAAGGGTATCTTTGGGCAAAATATCAGCGATTCGCCAAATTGGTCGTTGACGGACCATTCTCGATCCCAACAGGCAGTCACTCTTAATTCCTTTGGAGATGCATAACTTTAGCTAGCATACAGAATTGCTTGGAATGTGGGAAAGCTGTAATCCAATTTTTTAATTATGTTTTTGCACTACATGTACATGTGATTGCTGTGAGTACTATTTTGATTTTGGAGAGAAAATTATACATAAAGTTCCCTGGAACAAAAATGGCAGGACTGCACCACCACCTGCTTGCCTATTTTTGCCACTTTGGTGAGGTATTTGGCATTAAACTGGCTTTGGCATCACCAGAGATACATCTGTTATAAAGTCACAGGGCAAAATTTGAAACCATAAGTGAATATCACCAAATTTATAAATTTGATAAATTAAAAAAAGTAATAATAATCTGTCAGCATTGGGTTAACCATGAAGCAACGCAAAACTCACAATGCCTCCCAATCAAAATGTGGCATAATTTATGATAAATACAGTCAAAGCTCTCGTTGCAACCACTTGCATAAGCGACCAAGGTCTACATGTAGTTACAACCACTTTTGGGAACTTATGTACCAACTGGTCTTTTCCTTTGTTTTAAGCTCTCGTAAGCGACCACTTGTTGTGCTTCACCTCAAGTTACGACCACATTTTCGAATTCCTGAGGTGGTCGCTTATGAGAGCCTTGACTGTAATTTGAAAATAAAAATTTAAAAACATGATAATGTGTTGTTAAAGACCAGGAACAAATAAATGCATGGAACATTTTCGCTGGAACATAAATCATAAGCCTTTCCTAGTGATATCAATTAATAGAGTATACATTGTAGACTTAATTTGTTTCTTGTGGGTCTGACAAGCCAAATGAATGCAATCAGCATGACCGTGTTAAAGGAATTATGGGGAGCAGGGATGGCACAGCAGTGGTGAGAGCACTCGCCTCCAACCAATGCGACCCGGGTTCGAATCTCGGACCCGACATCATATCTTGGCCAAGGGTTTTTTGCCGGATACTACGATTTTCCTCCCTCCACAAAAACCAACATTTCAAAGTTCCAATTCGATCTGGAAAGAGTGGAAGAGAGGAGCCACTCTGTGGATTTTCACTGAAATTGCCATTATTTATTTATTTTTAATTGTATTTTTAATTAAAGTACACTAAACCCATGAACATATTTCACTTTGCCTTGGTGAATGCTTTGTTTAAGAAATGTTGTACATGGCCAATAGTATTCCCTTCGACTTCTCTAACTTTATATTCCTTCATTTAGATCGACTTTTCATGACCAGGTCAATGGTGTCGAAACCCTTTGATCATATTACATGGCGCCCAAATTACACAGATCACAGATTTTCAACGGCCGTGCATATGAACAAAAGTATCGTGCATATGACTTCTGTTTTTACCAAAATGAAGTAGATTTACTCTAGTTTCTCACAATATTTTTTTTAAGAACCAAAAAAATTGTTACATACCTTAAATTTTCACTTAACCAACGACAAACACTGTAACGCGGCCTTCGAAACGCAAATATCTTCTCCCCAACTCGAAGGACGCCATCTTTCTTTAGTTCACCGTGTTGCTAAGATGTCCCTTTATACTCCCGCACAGTCTTATGAGATAAGCACAAGGGACAAAAACGCTAGGTGTTTAGAAAGCGGGATGAATGGAGTTTTTCCATAAGGACCCAAGACGCCATTACTGATGACGTCATCAGGTCTCCAGAACTGGGTATGGCCCGAACTGCTGGTTTCAACACAATTGATTCTGCAGTCGTACACGATTTGCTCGCCGTAAACAACCCGTTCCGCTGTCCATTCTTCTTGTAAAATGAATATAATGTTCAGCTCCACAATTATTTCTGATCTTTCCATTTTAAGCTGAAACATTTGCACAATTTCCCAGAATACACGAAACTTTAGAAGACACAGAGCGAATATTAAAATTCTGCTTTGCTCTCTTTTCATTCACTGTGCTAACTGAACTGGCAGACCGCGCCAGCAGTTTTTCCCGCCGTTTTCATACAAATCATGCTTCATTTAGATTGAACTGAAAAATCACTCAGTCGATTGATAAAGTAATACGGTACCTAAGTTTATTTTACTGAAGTTTTTAATAAAACAATTATTCCATTCGCCCTTGTTGGATATGAGAGGATTATAACCAACTCGCGCTACGCGCTAGTTGGCGGCTAGTTGGGAGAAAATTTATTCTGTATTGGGCTGAGTCGCGAAGCGACGTTGCCCAATACGGAATATATTTTCTCCCAACGCCGCCAATATAATGTGGTATTGCCGTCTCAAAATCGCAATTATTTTTGTATCGCGATTCAAACATTTTTGGACAGATTAAAAGGAAAATTCAGATCAGTTGTTGTTGATTGAAATATAAATTCCCACTATACGCAACGTGTTGTACACGAATACTTGAACGCGAAAGCATTTTTGGTCTCGAAGAAAGTCCGACTTTTTTCGCCGGTAAATTGCTTATGGAAACAAAGGCGATTCAGAATTACGTCCCATGGAGATTTCTAAAGTACCAAACGACAATGAAACGGGAAAATAATCCAATTTTAAACCGAAAAAACCTGTTCAAAAACATCTTACGTGATTTTACAACTTAGCGCGCGCACATCGCGAAAGCAGTTGAAAACGGTAAACAAACTACGGTGGCCCACAGGGGCAATACAAATATATATATTCCAGTACAAATATATATATTCTAGTACAAATATATATATTCTACTACAAATTTATCTATTCCAGTAAAAATATTTCTATTCTAGTACAGATTTATCTATTCCAGTCAGTACAAATGTATGTCCCAGTACAAATATATATTCCAGTACAAATTTATTTATTCCAGTACAAATATATGTCCCAGTACAAATATTTATTCCAGTACAAATATTTCAAATATTTCCGCGCACAAGGACTGGGGCCAAACCAGGGCAAAACCATCCAGGGCAAAACAACATGGCTGCCACGATGTCGTGCATCTGTGGGGCTATTAACCTCAACGTTTCCGACAACTTTTGTCCTCAGTGTGGAGACAGGAACGTGTGGACTACGGCGTAGTCCATACTCTTGTAAACGGGATTTCAAAGTTCGCTCGCACATATCAATCCCGTGTTGTTTCGAAAGCAAATGGACGATCGTTTTATACTCGTGGCCTCTCTTATTCAATTAGCTGTCTTTCCTCAGAAACGGTCCTGTCTCCACATAGTCCAGTTCTGGCCCTCTCTCTGTCACGCAACGCTGACAAAAGAGAGAGGGGCCAGAACTAGATTAGTCTCCACACTGCGAACAAAATTTGTCAGAAACGTCTAGGTTAATAGCCCCACAGGGGCCCCACAGCTGTACGACATCGTGGCAGCTATGTTGTTTTGCCCTGGATGTTTGGCCCCAGGCCTTGTGCGTGGAAATATTTGAAATATTTGTACTGGAATATATATTTGTACTGGGCAGGGGCGGGGGAAAACACTCCGCGACGCCTGGCACTTTTTTGTATCTGAATCATCCAACAAAATATGACGTCACATCCGGTAAAGATTGCCTCGAAGAGTCGTTTTCGCGAACTACCGAAATCAAGTTTCGAATAGACATGATTTCTTCGTTTTATTTTAACCTATGGTTTGGTTGAATTTTATACTATGGATATAAAGAAATTTGTCCGCTATACGCTATAACTTCGTTCATGCAAAGCATTCACTCGTTAAAAAGGGCTATTTTGAATCATCTTGACCCGGGGTGGGGGCGGTTCTCAACCAAAGTTTGAGTGGGGGTGTGCCGCCCAGGCTGTCAAACCCTGACCCTGCTTATGCCAAAAATTGTCCACTTCCCCTACCCTGTTTATGACATGTATTTACGGAAGAAGGTGTTTATTTGAGCATTTGATTCCCAAAAATGATCTGTTTTTCAACATTGATATCATTTTTGTCGGACACAAGGTTGGATGGCAGCCAGTAGGCCTGCAGAAATTGTCGGGGAAAATAATTCCTTGTGACTCAGGGCACCGATGTACCCTGTCTATGATAGCATTGTGTCAAAAACTCATAGCCCTGTTTATGAATCTACATCCCTGTATAGGTAATATATGGGATTATCCACAATCTGCACGGTGCAGTTAAAGAAGTTGTTTGGCCCGCCATTCTCGCTGACATGTGAAGCCACGTTTTCCTTGTTGTACTGATTTGCCATGAAAGTACACTTGGCTTGGCTGACTTGATTCTGAACGGCTGACACCGGTGGTGCTGCCATCGAACCCTGCACTACGAGGCTGGAGGATTGGCTGGTTTTGTCGCTCACGAAATCACTCCGGATGCTTGACATGGCTTCTTGTTGTTCAAACGATGGCCTCGAGTTGTATGCCTCGATAGATTGATCAGATTTATGGCCCGTTATAGCTTTGATGTGCCTCGTTTGGCAGTTGGCATTTGAAAGGATTGTGACAGACGTAGCCCTGATTGAGTGATTTGTCAAGTAAGGTTCTATGCCCGACTTGATGCACATCTGCTTCAACATTGAATTCAGAGTATTCTCGCAGCGGAGCTCTTGCGTACCACACAGATTCGTCTGCGGAGTTAAATTTCTGAGTTGCTGGATCTTTTGGTCGCTGAAACAGACAATCCAAATCTGGGTTCAGGTGACTTAAGTAGCTCTGGATGGTTCTGAATGGACACCGTGTGGATTGTTGATCTTCAAATATTTTGCCGTCCGACTCATCTTCGTCGTCGTGCAACCCCCCTGGTGATTTTTAGTCGCAAGGACAGCGCCGGCTTCAGCTTTGTTAAGCTCGAAATATGAGCGACCATCTGGGGTTTGTCGCTGGATAAGCATTCCAGGTTGTAAAAGACGTTGATTCTCACGACCTCGTCGTCCGAAGTAAAGGGAAATGTAAAACCAAACAGAACGAAGGAGTTGAGCGGGATCTTTGCTATCCGCAGGACCGAGTTGGCCACTTGTAAACAACTTATTTACATGCTCTCTCGTAAGAGCCTTTTTGTGAACTGTTCCGGCAACCTGCCCTGTGGCTTTGGCATCTTTTAAAACAGCATTCAAAACTGAATTACATTCACCAAAGCTGGGTCTGCGATTATTGAAAAATGTTTGTTGTGGGGTTTTTCCCGGAGAAACCTGTCGATGGCTGCACGGATGGAAATGACGGATGACTTCTTGTAAAAGGTACTGTCTTGTTTTCTAACTTCAGCGTAAAACACTTTTAGGCAGTTGTTGAGTTCTTCTTTGGTCATGTCTTGAATTTCCGCAGAAAATTTGTTTTGAGCGGTGAACCACTCTGAAAATGTAAACATATAAAGCTTAATTTGTATCGCGTTGTCAAAAATGTTGCTTCGTATTTACAAAGTTACGTAACATTCATTATGGACATAAATTCAATAAAACAGAAGTTTTCGTGGCTTTCTTGGTATTCTTCGGCGTTGAGTCTGCTAACAGTTTCTCTATTTCCTCTTCGCTTCTCTTTGCAAATCGGCATTGTTCCGCCATTTTTTTGCCGGAGACAAAAAAATTGAACTTCGCGGTATTTCCAAATAAGGTAGAGAGGGTATACTGCCTCTGAGACCATTAGTCGGGAACCAATCAAATTGCTTGAAAATGCATTATCCTATGGTGTGTATATTATAAATGGGATTATCCTCCCCCAACCCCCCCTGGACATCAGTTGACAAGACTTATGAGGAAAAGTCTACCGACTTTGTTCCTTTTGTTTCTTTACTTTTTATTCAGAACAACATAATATTAGCATTTTAATGTTGACATACACTAGTACTGGATAAGTTCAAAATTGAAAATAGATGTACATGCATGTATGACACATTACTCACATATAATTTAGACAAAGAGACAGGTTTGTATAAGTAATAGGACTATACATGTACTGTCCAATTTGGGAAATAATAATTGGATGATTAAACTGATTCCGAGGACTGCCTAATTGGATGAGGCCGTAAATACGCCGAGTCCAATTTGGCAGTCAGAGGAATTTTTTGAATACAATTATTTCCCAAATTGGACAGTACGTAGTCGTATTACGTGTTGTGCACGGAAACTTGCGCTGTCCAATTTGGGAAATAATTGGATAGTTGGTTGAATAGGATTTTGCAGTAGTAATATAATAAGCAATAAAATTATTGGTCAGTCTGGCATTTTATACCCGGTTTGCAGTTTTTGTTTTACCAGCGGGTACATTCCATGTACATGCCACACCAAAGTACCCTGCGAGCAGGCTTACATAAATATAGAGTCCCCGCTCCAAGAAGCCAAGTCTGTTGTAAGATTACTCCAACTACTGCCTTGATTACATGTCATTATACGCCAAAAACTATGATCGCATGCCAATAGACCCCTTCCACGGTTTTTTCAACTTTTGATATTGTCCAGTTTATCAAACCTTGAAATTAGTAAAATGGCCTGAGGTGCTCTTTCCAGCTGCAGTGTAGATTTTTGCTAACTGGCCAATATCAAAAGTTGAAAAAAAAACTGTGGATACACCACACACTTTTGAAACCCATGGCAGATTTCATAAACCCTTCTAAAATGTACTTTGGGTATTTTATACATATTTTTATTCCTAGTATGCAGACTCGGCAGTCAATCTGGGCCGGGTTGTTCGAAGGGTGGATAACGCTATCCACCGGATAAATCAATATCCAGTGGATAAGTGTTAACAAAACAAACTACGCTATCCACTGGATAGTGATTTATCCGGTGGATAGTTCGAACAACCGGGCCCAGCAGTCTGTATTTTATACCGACCGACCCTATCAAGGGTTTGATAATTCAAAACTTTTTAAACTTAAGGATCTACTTTGTACAGTATAATTGTAAGTAAATGGTCATGATGCTAAGAACATGATTCGAATAATAAATCGGATTCTATATGGTTGTTTCTTTGATCATGATAATTAAAATTAATTCACGGAACAAAAGCGACTGATGGCCCCAAATCCGGAATATACATGGGCATACATGTATTGTGTCTTACTGGAAACAACAATCTTCAACAAGGAGATGTAGAAAAAGAAAATACCAACCTTCAGTATAAGATTTCGCTTGTGTCTTCAATTAAACACACACGGGTCAAGAGCAACAACATCGACCTCCAACACTTTACGGCGAGTGTTAATTACCTTCCCGGAGTATACACTACATACTATGCCCACCAATGTTTCATCCATGATGTTGTAAATCGAGTGGGCTATAGAAATCGATGTTATCACAGAACCAGGAACTATTAGAGCCAAAAGATGGAACGCCACTTGCCTGAGAATGCGAAATATCCACCATGACACGGCACTTCGCGTCGTGTTATTTGCCTTCAAAACAATACTAAACCTTTCTCTTTTGCCGAAATCTTTGCTGAAAAAGTTGAAGCAATATCTCTGCAACTTATTTATATCCATAGTATAAAATTCAACCAAACCATAGGTTAAAAAAAACGAAGAAATCATGTCTATTCGAAACTTGATTTCGGTAGTTCGCGAAAACGACTCTTCGAGGCAATTTTTACCGGATGTGACGTCATATTTTGTTGGATGATTCAGAACAAAAATTTTAGCAGTATTCTGCCCCCCCTGGATTTTAGCTTATAAATTATAATCTAGGCGAATTATGGATAGAATCTAGGCGAAGGAATTTTGCTGAATGAAGCCTTATAGCGATGTACGAGAAGTAAAATGATTTTACATTTGTAAATTTATTTTTAGAAAACTGACCTCTAAGTAAAGGTCTGTTTTCTAGATATCGGCGAATTAATGTCACATCCCGGGGGTCACATCTCAGCCAGGCCGTAAGAAAAAGGGCATACTGTAAAACATGGACTGGACTGGATTTGTAAAACATGGACTGGATTTGTAAAACATGGATTTGTAAACATGGATTTGTAAAACATGGATTTGTAAACATGGATTTGTAAAACATGGATTTGTAAAAGGTGGAATTGTAAAACATGGATTTGTAAAAGGTGGATTTGTAAAAGGCGGATTTGTAAAATATGGATTTGTAAAAGGTGGATTGTGTAGTTCCAGAAAATATCCATACACCCCCCCCCCTCTCCCCCCCCCCCCCCCCCCCGCCCTACGGAAGGTTTCGCGTTCTCAGCTCCGATATGGTTGAGCCAAGATACGCCGTTTGAACCAAATGCCACGATTCTATCACTCTTGACGGTTTATTGACAATCACTTACTTTCATGACACACGGTGGAAAAACTACAATGACAAATCAAGCATATAATCAAAATACAGCGACGACTAGTAAAGAAGAAACGAAACGAAAACTAAACTTACACTGTGCTTCTCTAGGCATAGCGTCCTTTCCCTGTGAAGCGGCTGTTATCGCCAGAGAACGACACGTAATGACAAAGAACGGTTCCTAATGAACGAGAACTGAACTCAACTAAACATTACTCGGACGTAGCTTCCACGAGGGGCGTGCGTCACGGATATCGAGGCTATAGTTAATGATTAACTCACAATACCGGAAGTAGACGTGACAACGTAACACTCCTCGCCCAAGGATCTATTGGATCCTTGCTCTAACTACTCTACTCCAGATTGTTTACTTCAGAGTATGTTAATGGTAACGGACTGGAGCGTCATCGGAGGGGACCAGAAGCACTAGTGCACTGATTGGTCGGTCGTACGTCTTCTTCTGCCCGTCTTTGTAGATCAGTACTGTCGCCTTCCTCACCCTTCCATCTTCACTCTTAGCCGCCTTGACCACTCTGCCCAGCGGCCAATTGTTTCTGTGGGCTTGCTCGTCCTTCAACATGACAACGTCTCCGACAGCTAGGTTTCGACGCTCGCGGTTCCACTTTGTCCTCGTCTGTAAGTTCTGGAGGTATTCACGTCTCCACCTTGTCCAGAATTGATCCGCTAAGCACTGGACTCTCCTCCATTGCCGTCGTGCACAGACATCCTGAGCGGTGAAGTCGCCTGGGAGAGGTCCAAGTGGGCGTGTCTTCTGCGTCAGCAACATCGCTGGTGTCAACGGTTGAGGTTCATCGATGTCTGATGGGATGGCTGTGATCGGGCGGGCGTTGACTATTGCCGCAACTTCTGACATCAGAGTGACCAGCAGTTCGTGATTCAGTCGCTGTGCTCCTGTCTCTAACAGCATTGCGTCCAATACTCGTCGGATCGTGCCTATTTGGCGTTCCCAAACGCCACCGAAATGGGATGCGTTGGGCGGGTTGAATAGTCACTCACAACCGTTCTCAGATAGGTGTTTTTCCACCGATTCCTTATCCATATCTGCTAAAGCTCCATCTAGCTCAGTCTTCGCACCCACAAAGTTGGTGCCTCGGTCGCATCTCAGACGCAGATCGGGTCCTCGTACAGCAAAGAAGCGCCTCAGAGCATAGATGAACGAGGTAGCATCCATTGTCTCCAGTAGCTCGATATGGATCGCCCTGCTGGTCAGGCACGTGAAGACAAGTCCCCAGCGCTTTGAGTTTGCCGCTCCTCCTCTGGTCTTCCTAGTTTGCACCATCCATGGTCCGAACACGTCGAACCCTACGTTGGTAAAAGGGGGTCCTACCTCTGCTCTGTCTGGCGGCAGGTCTGCCATCTGCTGTTCCAGCACAGAGCCTCTCAGCTTTTTGCATGTCACACACGAACCAATCAGCCTTGCTACGGTTGCGTGACCACCTACGAGCCAATATCCAGCGTTCCGCAGGGCTCCATGGGTGATTTGGCGTCCCTGATGGTGTACTTTTTCATGATAGTGACGTACTAGCAGCTTCGACACATGGTGCTCCTTGGGTAAGAGTACAGGGTGCTTCTCCTTTAAACTCAGGTTAGTTTGACGAAGGCAACCGCCGACCCTCAGTATGCCAGTATCGCCGACGTAGGGGTCTAGCCGGTAGAGATGTGACTTCTTCAATGTCTTCTTTCTCGCTTTGAAACTGTTGCGATCATTGTCATCCTTGGAGGTAGTGCATGTAATCACGTCAAACTCTTCCTGAAAGGCTTCTTTCTGGACGGCCTTGATAACTCTCTCGGTAGCGTGGGTGAGCACTTTGGGAGATAGGCGTTGTTCTGGCTTACTCTGTGATGCCTCGTTACATGTGTTCTTCTACTTGAACAACCTAACTTTGACTATCAGGACGGCAATGGCACGCCTAAGGGAGGACCAGGAGGAGAACCTTGTGAACCTTTCGTCTCCCAGCGTGTTGGACTCCTGTGGCTTCAGGCTAGTCACGCGAGACTTCACCTCCTTGCGCACCTCGGGATCTTCGGCGCTCAGGGTTGGTTGTTGGGCGCTGGATATGGGAATGTCTGAGTCGTCTCTTAGAAACTCAGGACCGTTAAGCCAATCTGATTTTGTAAGGTCTTTGGCTTGTAAGCCGCGAGTGGCCTGATCAGCAGGATTGTTGCAACTCTCAACGTACCTCCACTGGTCCGGTGTAGAGATCTTACGTATGATCTGCACGCGATTTGCTACGTAAATGAAGAACCTTCTAATCTCGTTACGGACGTAACCCAGGACGACCTTTGAATCTGTGTAGAACACTATCTTCGATATCGCCATATCTATCTCCTTCATTATCTTGTCTACGGCCTGGGCCGCCAACACGGCTCCACAAAGTTCGAGTCGAGGGATGCTGGTAGGATTGATAGGAGCTACCTTCGCTTGCCCGAGCACAAGGGACACGACTACATCGTCTCTGTCATTGAATAGACGGAGGTAGACAGCTACTCCGATCGCCCGCTGGCTTGCGTCTGAAAACGCGTGGATCTCAGCTTTAGTGACTGGTCCGAACTCTCTAGGATGATAGCACCGTTGCACGGAGACTTCCTGCAAGTCTGGGAGCGCGTTCTTCCAGCACTGCCATCTGTCTGCGAGTCCGTCTGGCAGAGGATCGTCCCAACCTAGGGATGCAGTGGTGCTTGTCTTCTTGCCCATGGCTACTAGCTGTTGAAGCAGTAATCTGCCCTCCAACAAGACTGGTGCGGCTAGCCCAAGGGGGTCGTAAATCGAGTTCACCAGCGATAGAACTCCACGTCGTGTGAAAGGTCTATCGGGCACGGATACCTTGTAGGTAAATGCATCTCTCTCCAGGTTCCAGAACACACCTAAAGAACGCTGGGCTGGTAGTTGGTCATGGCGCAAATCCAAGGTGCGAACATCCTTCGCTAGGTCCTCTGTGGGGAAGGCTTCCATCACGGCTACAGAGTTTGACACTACTTTATGGAGTCTAAGGTTCGCAGTAGCGAGAGCGGCTTGTGTGTCTCTAACTAGCTTGATGGTCTCTTCTGCGGTTGGTCTCGTTGCTAAACCGTCATCCACGTAGAAGTTCCTTCTCACAAACTCCTTCACTCCAGGATCTAACTCCTCGCCGTCTTCTACTGTTCTCCTCAGGCCATAGGTAGCTACCGCGGGACTTGGTCCGTTTCCAAACAAGTGGACAGTCATCCTGTACTCCGTGATTGGCTTCGAGGGGTCGTTATCCTTAAACCATAAGAAGCGCAGAAAGTTCCTGTGTTTTGGGTCTACATGAAATGAGTGGAACATCTGCTCCACATCGCACATCGCTGCCACGTCTTCGCGGCGGAAACGAATTAGAACTCCGACTAAACTGTTCATATAGTCTGGGCCAGACAGCAACTCTCGATTAAGGGACACGCATTTGTATTCAGCCGAGGAGTCGAATACCACCCGAATCTGGTCCGGCTTCTTCGGGTGGTAAACTCCGAAATGCGGGAGGTACCATACATGTCCAGAGTCTTCACGGGACGAGATCTCTTCGGGGGGTACCGGGACTGCGTGACCTTTGTTAAGGACGTTTTCCATAAGGTCAACATAGTCTCTTTCCATCTGTGGTTTGCGTTTTAGGGTCCGCAGTAGCCCATTTAAGAGGCCCTGACTGGAAATATGGAGAATCGCTGGCCAGGCTGGGAAAATCGAAAATCCTGATAATTGGCCTGAATGACACTTATGGGGAACTATCTTCGAAAATAATATTTAAAGTTTCTGGAAATTTATACTTTTCGAGAAAATCGAGAAAAACGAAAATACGGGTTTTGCCTAATTAATTATGCAAAAATCACTCTGAAAATTGGCCAAGTTCAGTACGCTTGTATTCAAACATTTCGCATTATCAGAAAACGAGATTGATTTTTCATAATAGCATACCTCTTCTACTTTCTAGCAATTGGAAATGTTTTGGTTCTGGAGCGACTAGGAAGGTTGCAGGGATGTTTAAAGTAACGACATTTCAAGCACTTTATGAGAAGGGAAAAATTGCTTAATTTCGAAGGTAAAAAACGCATCTTGGTATGTCCGATTTGAAATCCAAATTACCATCGTGATACAGTTTGGCCTTAGTACTTTCATAATATGAAATAAAAAATCTGGGCAATCAAGGCACGCGCTGGCAAAAGCGAAAGTTTGCGACGCTCTAAACCGTCAAATTAGCATAATGCAAATTTATAAACTGAAGTATTCGGATTGATCTGGTGTGTGAAGGTTCCATTTTGACGCTGTGATGCGAAGGAAACACACAAGAAATAATTTAAAAGATGATTTTAACCAATCTTACTTCGCTGTTGTTTGTTGGTTATACTTTGATGATATGAAACTGAACCGCGGCCAATTATGTAATCGGAATGTAAATAAATGTCAAATCGTCTATACGTTGGCTGACAATTGCGTGACCGGAGTCACGTGAATATTATCTGCAACTTACCTGACTAGGGTTTTCTCATTCCCTGTTTACAGATAAAAAATCAGGGCTGCTAAATTGCATGAAATTGTCATGGAGAAAAATACCCAGCCGTATGGGTGCGCATATATGTAATCATCCGCCAAAGCCCCGGGTTGGGGTACCCCAAGTATATTAGTGACGGGGTGGTGCGAAGGCCTTTTGGGGGTTCGAACTTTTTCGCCGGATTTTTTTGGGTAGAACAATTTTGGCAGGAACTTTTTTAGAGTTAATGAAAGGTGTACCCTAGCGTTCTCAATATAATGTCAATCAACTGTAACAATTTCATTTACAACCTAAAACTACCGGCAAATGTTAAGGAGACGTTTATTCCGTATAAATTAAAGGTGGACGCAAGACTATCTCGAACTATCTTGATGTTTTTTTTTTTTACTTTATTTTTCTTATGCGGTTAAATTCTGCCATTGGACTTTTTGGGGGTCAAACTGGTCTTTTGGGGTCTAAAAATGTAGCCTCATTCCCACCTCCTAGGCACTAATTAACAATTAGACGGTAAGCTCGAGGTTTGTATCGGCTGATAGTGAGGGGCGAAGCCCCGAGCCAACTATCAAAGTCGATAGAAATCGAGAGCGAGCTGTCTAATTGTTTTAGCATAACCCAGTACCCCCTGGGTGTGTCGTTCAGTGAAATTAGCTGTTACTTGTTTGAAGTATGTCACAGCGCGTAGTGAAAGTAAAACAGAAGTTTAGTCTGTGAACTCTGTGAATTTTATTGACTTTGAACTCTGTATGTCAGTGACTTTAATTTTCAGGTTAGCTGCCCATATTTGTCCATTGCAATACATTTTGTTGACACACCATTTGAATTTTTTTCGACCACAAGAGAGTTTTACTGTGACGACAATTAGGCGGGTAAATAAAGCACAGGTGAGTTATTTTTCGCTTAAAAACTGAAAATACAGAAATGTAGAGAAAATTGCCTTGTAAAGTAATTACTTAAGATTTAGCGCCCTCCTTTCAATCAGTTAAGCACCATCTTTCTCATAAGCTCCTTCCCCTGTTGAATCCGTTTATTTATTTAACAATAAACATCCCTATTCCAATAAGCACTCTTTTTTCCAACAAACATCCATATTCCAATAACCGTCCATATTGTGCATGAATGCCTAGACCAATAAGCGCTCCTGTCCTGAAAGTTAAGTGGCCAGCTATTGGCCATAGACTTTCTTACTGTCAGTTCCTGTTGTTTTTCATTTTCTTTCTTACTAAAAGATGTTTAGGTCAAAACAGAAATAAGCGAGCTGTCTCCCTTGAGTTCCAAAACTTAATTGAGCACCACTTACCCGTACCACTACTGGGTGCTAAATCGGATATTTACGGTATTCTAAACAGCTGAGCCAGGTCCATCTTTTCATTCTAACGTAAGAAACGAGTCTGATGTTAATTCAGTCTTATATCTACCCGAATTTAACAAAACGTACTCAATGAAAATATCTCAACACTTTGTTTCACAAAAACTCTGTTCAAAGATCTGAAAGATGACAAGGATAAGTCCGATTCCCCTGTAAATCACCGACCAGACAGATAGAAAAAAGGAAGAAGAAGGAGAAAGGAAAAAAAGTTGACATTACGTTTTTATATCACCAACTTTGGAGAGTTTTTGAACGGCAAAAAGCCAAAACCCCGAAATCGAGAATTTAAGGTACCTTTTCATAAATCAAGCTAGATATATATGCAATATCACAAACGTAAACGTTCGTTGTACTTAGCCGGTAGGGGTGTTTGGCGGGGATAGCAAAGGATTTCTTATGGGTATGGAATGTACGATTTTGATATTTTGGGGGATTTTTTTTAGATCAAAAAGTAATACTGTTCGCGATTTTACTAGACTGGCATACAGTCCGTAAAGAGTTGTTTGGCGACTGGCATACGCGCGCGATCTTAGAGCAAAGACACTAGGGTGAGTGTGAATATAGCCTGCTTAGCCGGCGCAGAAAGGGGAGGGAAAGGAGGTATTTGGGATTCGCGCAATTCCCGGAGCGCGAGGGGAAGGAGAGCGAAGGGAGCTCCTTTCCCTTTTTTCCACACGCTGTGCGCTGCGCCCCCTCTCCCTCCCCTTTCTGCACCGGCCACGCAGGAGGCTCGCGCGCATACTCGCCAATTTGTACATTGTGCACAAAGTAACTCCATGGAGTATTGTACAGTATTTTCGTTAATCTTTTATGTTACTGTGTATTTTGGGGGGAAATGAAAAAAGGCATGGTAATTTTTGTGAGTTTTGTCTTGGTTCATGGAATACGGGGATGACTCGTCCCCAGTTGTCTCTCTTGTTTAGAGCCGCGCGTGACAATAATGAGGAAACGCGCGTGGCAAGGGGAGCTTGTCACGCGCGTCAACTAACAAGGGAGACGACTGGGGATGAGTGAGATTACGGGGGGATTAGTCGCAGTCTGTTGTCAAAACAATCTGACAGTAATAGATGATATTGTACTGCAAGAGCAGATTTCTACCAGATCTTCCCCGGAGATCTTCCACAACAGAGATGCAAGGGATGTTACATTCATTACTCGTAAAAAAGGGGTTTAATACACCAGAGTATACCAATTTTTGAAATTGCATTGTACGCAGTTAGACAGATCCAACTACTGTTTGGCTATGTTGTCCCCATTTCTTATTTTTCAAACATTTCAGTAACGCGGCATGTGTCAAAACTATATTGATGTGACTCCGATCACGCAATCGCAGGTAAGTAAAGTCAGCCAAAACAAGGGTTTGACAATCTGTTCAGATCAAAGTGTAACCAAAAACCAGCAGCGGAAGTAAAGGTTGATTAATACCATCTTTTAAATTATTTCTTGCGTGTTTCCTTCAAATCACAGCATCAAAATGGAACCTTCACACACCAGATCAATCCGAATACTTCAGTTTATAAATTTGCATTATGCTAATTTGACGGTTTAGAGCGTCGCAGACTTTCGCTTTTGCCAGCGCGTGCCTTGATTGCCCAGATTTTTTATTTCATATTATGAAACTGTATCACGATGGTAATTTGGATTTCAAATCGGACATACCAAGATGCGTTTTTTACCTTTGAAATTAAGCAATTTTTCCCTTCTCATAAAGTGCTTGAAATGTCGTTACTTTAAAGAACCCTACAACCTTCCTAGTCGCTCCAGAACCAAAACATTTCCAATTGCTAGAAAGTAGAAGAGGTATTCTATTATGAAAAATCAATCTTTTTTTCTGATAATGCGAAATGTTTGAATACAAGCGTACTGAACTTGGCCAATTTTCAGTGTGATTTTTGCATAATTAATTAGGCAAAACCCGTATTTTCGTTTTTCTCGATTTTCTCGAAAAGTATAAATTTCCAGAAACTTTAAGTATTATTTTCGAAGATAGTTCCCCATAAGTGTCATTCAGGCCAATTATCAGGATTTTCGATTTTCCCAGCCTGGCCAGCGATTCTCCATATTTCCAGTCAGGGCCTCTTAAGCGTTTGACTGCATAACATCTGTTGTTTGGCACGGACACGTTAGACGAACGGAACGGTAAGGGCATTTCCCAATTTCCTTGTTCATTCTTGTGAATGCCTTTTTACATGATCTCGACAAATCTGCGATCTTCAATAGAGAAACCCACATCGTTGTCATTCGCGGTCACGCGATAGACGTCTTCGGCCATTCCATTATCGTCACTGTGGTAAGCGTAACTTTCTCTGAGGTCAAATTTATTGGGGCAGCGGATAATCTCGTATTCCGTCTCCGCGTTTGTTCCGGTACAAGGGGCGTGGGCTGGCTGTTTATAGGTGGTAGGGTCTGTGGCGGAAGGTATGTAGGCGTCTTCATCTGTGACAATACAGGTTCTCTTTGCGCGGATATGGATAGGACCATCTGTACGGGCTAGGCACACTTGACAGGATATGGTCCACCCCAGCACTAACTTCTGAGCCCATGGTGCTCCCTTTGGACCGTTCTTGAATGCCCTCACTTTTAAGAGTTCCGGCGCGTCTCTACCTATCAGGAGCTGGACCTTGGCCTCTTTGTCGAGAGGAGGGAGCTCGTCAGCAATGCTGTTAAGATGAGGATGTTGCATATGATGTCGGTATCTCCTCTTTATTCTGTGGGACGCTGTCGCACTCTATAAGTGTG
The DNA here is from genome assembly GCA_029204205.1 of Desmophyllum pertusum. Classification (NCBI taxonomy): domain Eukaryota; kingdom Metazoa; phylum Cnidaria; class Anthozoa; order Scleractinia; family Caryophylliidae; genus Desmophyllum; species Desmophyllum pertusum. The sequence continues at coordinate 76,323 of MU827855.1, read as the reverse complement.
GGTAGCTTCGACGTTCTCCCGTGGATAGACCTTATGATCAATCCCGTTACTCTCCGACTGTATCTGACCTCCTTCTCGCCTCGGCAGGTTGAGAGGTAGTACTTCCACTCCGGACCCTCAATGTTCAGCTTGTCTGCTAAATCGTTCGTTATCATTGAGGCATTACTCTGGTCGTCTACTATTGCGTACACTCGATGGACGTCGTCGGGGTGTTCCTCACTGTAAACGTCCACTAGCACTGTCTTGCCGCACGATAGTCCACCAGGGTTGCCATTGCATATCGAGGTGCACTTGGGGTTGGCATTGTCTACAGCCTCTTTACTCTTCTCTTTTCCCTTTTCCTTCCTCTCTTCGCTATCCCAGTGGAGGAGGTTGGGGTGCCGCCTGCTACCGCAGATACTGCATCTGACATTCTCCTTACATTTATAGGCTTCGTGGTTCGGCGAGAGACAGCGGAAACACAGTCCCTCTTCGAAGATCCACTGCTCTCTCTCCCCGACCGTCTTCTTGATGAAGGAATGGCATTCTGCGATGTCGTGACCAGCCATGCCGTGAAATATACAGTATTTCTCACTGGAAGGCCTCGTGGTGGTTTGCTGGGGCCTCGCCACTGTCTTGCGCTGCGTCGGTCTTCAAGGCTCGCCTGATCTCAAGTTCAGATTCCGGAGCGGGTTTTCCTTTGCTCTCCTGGCGGTGACGATTTTGAGCGTTACTTGTTGGCACGGTGATACCCGCAGAGACATTGGGGTGATTTTGTTTCCTTGCTTGATTCTGGATCATCAATAAGAATTTGCGAAAAGTGGGATAAGCGTCATTATGCTCATCTGCGTAGCGCACTATTTCTTTCTCCCATTTAGCTTTCAGGGAGCCTGGGAGCCCTTCTACAATGGGACGTATCGCGATCGGGTAGTTCAAACAAGATAACCCCGGCAGGAGCGTCATCTGACAATCTACGTCCGCGCACAAGTCGACTAGTTTCTGGATCTTTGCGTTATCTCTGTCACCGATTCTAGCTGCTGTACAGAGGCGTACGATCAGAGCCTGTGTCAACGCTGCTGAGTTTCCGAAGCGCCTTTCTAATTCTGCCCATAGATCCGCTAGGGTAGTGGCGGGGTTGTCCACCTGCCTCTTCCTGAAGTTGTCGACTAGCTGCTGGGGATCGCCGCTCGTGAAGCTCCTGAGATAGTTAAGCTCCTGTTCGACGGCTACGTCTGCGTCCCTCATCATCGCTTTGAAGGATATCTTACATGGGTGGAACATAGCAACATCTCCGTTGAACACGTCAGGGTGGCATTTAGGTAGGTTCTGTTTAGCTAGGCTTGACACGAGTTGTTGATTGGCTACGACAAACGTTTCTAGGGGAATGCTTGTGGACACTTCTTTGGGGGTTGAAGATATGACTGGATGTCGACTGACCTGGAATCTGACGGAGTGCGAATAACTCAGTGCGTGTTGTGTATGAGCAGACTGCTCCATACTCTCGGGAAATTGATTTGGCATGGACGCTGGCTCCGTGATTGCACGAATGACTTTCGTCTCGGGGGTTTCAACAGCGGGGTGTCCATCCCCAGGGGTATGTATGTTCTTAAGTGGGGGACTGGTATGAACCCACGCTCTGGTTCTCTCTCGATTTTCCGCCAGGTCTGTGTCAGAGAGTTTTAAAGGATCACCTAATTCCTCTTCTGCGATTGACTCCTGTATTGCCTTGAGTTTCGCAGCTGCAACAGCGACCTTTTTGTCGGCAGAGATGATAGCGATATCTCTCTCGTGCTGCGCGCGTGCTTGTTGGCGACGTTTCTCCTCCTCTGCCTCGCGCTGTTTCATATCGTTCTCTTTGTCTGCTATTAAGCGCTCGTATTCGGCCTGTTCTTTAGCTGCCGCTGCTTCTGCTGCGGCTCTCATTCTTGCCACGCTAGAGGAAGTCGATGCGCGCGACACACTACTGCGATGCGAATTACGAGACTGAACTGACGATGTTTCTGACGATTTGTCAGATTTCTGGGCATTCTTTATTTTTGTTTCGTTTCCTCAGAAACGAAACGGTATTGTTTTCGATTCGATGTGAACTATTTACACAGTGAGGCTACTATCCAATCAGAATAACCCTCGTAGCTGCCAATGTAAACATGTTCTATCCTAGACAAACAAACTGGCGAACACATGTTGTTCAAATATCGATAAAATGATCGTCACGGAGACAAAAAGAAATTCAAATGTATTACAAATAGAAATATTTGACGACTGAAATGCTTCTAAGTTCGATTGAAGCGATGTATTGGTGAAAAATGCAAAGATATCTGTTTCCGTGTTTAATTGTTATGTAAATATTCTAGCTGTATTTTCAACTTTGTTATTGACTTTACCTTCATTACCTTGGCTATGTCTAAAACAGGGAACGGGGAACGAGGAACAGAAGTTGAGGGGAAGCTGTTTACTGGTTAATTGCTCGGGCCGCACCGAGCTTTATTCGGATGTTTTTCGGGCCTCTCGGTTGGAATCGGTCGTCTTCAACCCAGCCAACGCATACTAGCTATGAACTAATGCAATTTTCGGCAAAGGGAAGTGCCGTGAGCCCTGAGCACGATTTACGCACCCTCGCCCCAGGATCTTCTCGGCAATTTCTCAAAACCAGGTCTCTCCTAACTTTCCCGACATTCTAATCATTCCGGAAACGAAACACTATTTCTTTTTGAAATAGCTCCTTGTTGTTATTACTTCGTGTGCGTATTTTAAGCTTGCGTTCGCTGACGTAGGGAGGGCTTCGCCTTTAAAAGCTCCATATTTATCCTGATCGTAGAGATCAGCAAGTTCCTGCAAGATTAGCTCAAATTCCTCTGTTTCGGCCGCGAGTTCGCGTAGCACGTTGCTAGTACAATATCCCGGGTCTTGAGCTTCCACGGATCTAATTACACGCCAAAGTTTCTTCTCTAATAACTCTGCTTTACTGCGTTTGCTTTCGATTGCATTCTCTAAGGCCTTCTGAGACATTATTGGCTTTCTTTTCTCCGGTAAATCACTGGCTGGGATATGAAAATTTCCGTCTAATTGTCGGTTTACTGCCATGCTCGATGTTTTCCCTCAGCGACAAGAAACGACAAAGAACGGTTCCTAATGAACGAGAACTGAACTCAACTAAACATTACTCGGACGTAGCTCCCACGAGGGGCGTGCGTCACGGATATCGAGGCTATAGTTAATGATTAACTCACAATACCGGAAGTAAACGTGACAACGTAACAGAAGGGATTGGAAATTCCAGGGGGGTGGGGGGTCAAAGGCCCATTAAATTCCTGGGGGGGAGGGGGGTGCACCAAGGGATATATTTTTCCAGAGGGTCTCGTATTTTACATTACGTTCCTGACTCGTCCCAGTCGTCTCTCTTATCTCCTGTTAATATTTAGCGCGGCCGAGGGGAGCGCAAGGGGTGATGGGAAGGAGGAAAGTAGCTTTCCTCCTTCCCAGCATCCCCCGCGACTTGCGACTCCCAACAAAGGACTTCTCTTCTCGTTAATATTAACAGGAGACAAGAGAGACGACTGGGGACGAGTCAGATTACGTTCCCTCTTTATTGTTTGCGTGCCACGGTATGCAAGAATTAATTCCTGTTAGCACGCTTGAATGCTCGCTCGACTCACATGGCTAGATAAACCGAGTAATCTATTTTAAAGGTAAATAAAAATACACGCGGAAAAGCCAGACAAACTTTCCAGCGGCGTAGCGTTTCTAAACTCAAAATTTGTGTTTGTCCCACTCATACATTTTATTTTCATGTATCTGTGGTTATAACAATTCACGAAAATCAAACGGATATCGTTGCTGACGCACTGATTAGAATCTTGTGGAATGTAAACACACAACCTTCCGAACCTTTCAAGTGTGTCGCGGACTATTTTTAAGCGGCCGATGCATCATGGGCATCGAGCCGCTTCAAGAAATGCACTTTTTTTTTCATGTCGCTAGCCTTAGTCCTCTTCACGGTTGACATGATGTTATCGCATCTCGATCTAAAATTAGCCAGTAGAGAATTTCTCTTCCACATTCTTTCTGTAGTGTCGTGTAAGTGCGTAGATGTATTTAGTTTATTACAGTAATCGCATTGGAAAAAGCAAAGACAAATGTCCCACAGCAGCGAACAGCAGTGTTGTTGCAAAATGTGCTAAATTTTGTTGTGTGACCTTTTCTCGTTATTCGATCCCACGGTTGACATGACGCAATCTCTGGTCATGTAAAGATGATGCAATAGAGGTATTGTGCTATGAGCATGAAGCAATCCGCATTGGGATTTCTCTTCCTGATCGCAGTTACGATACCCCGTGGTATATGTTTTTGTAAACGTGTTTTCAAATGACTATTTGTCATTAGTTGATGGCATTTAGATATTTATTTCAGTTTCTACACAGTAATCTTAAAGTTAACCTATGAAGTCTGGAATAAGCTTATTAATCGTTTGTCGTGAAAGGTTTTAACATTCACACTCTTCCTACAAGAGATGAATAATTCAAATACTTTCTGTCTAGAAATCAAAAATGTGTGCATAAGAAAAGTGATTATTTTTAATACTAATCTGTGAAGCTGAGCATCTTAAAGTTAACCTATGAAGTCAGGAATAAGCTTATTAATCGTCTTTTCCTACAAGAGATGAATAATTCAAATACTTGCGGTGGAGAAATAAAAAATATGTGCATAAGAACAGTGATTCCTTTTAATACTAATCTGTGAAGCTGATCATGTATGTGCTGATGCAGAGTTTCAGAATGTAGTTGGATAACAAACAAAAAGTCGTCTTTCTTACTTCAGCAGAAATGAAACTTGATGACTTGAAATGACACAGGGAGCAGAGGAGTCGAATTGCGTTACTGCGTTATTCGATCTTGTTATTGTTTTCTCTTTGTCGTCCCAGCGGGTACTTAATGATCGAATAATGTAGTAACGCAATACACCGCGTATAAAGCCGAATAGATCGACTCACAAAGGTCATCGTATAAAGCATATAAATCGAAACTCGAAAAAGTCCAATTTTGATCCTCTACTGCCTGTGGAAAATATTGAAAATGTTTACATACGGTAGCTTCCTGATCTCAGTCTTTACATATGGATGGAAACGAATTCAAATCAAAGTGGCCATGAGCCACTGAACTCGGAAAATTATGTTAAAGTTAATATTTGAAACACAAGTTGCCTTAATAACGTGATATCATTCTTATTAACCGGGCGTGGGACTGGGGCCCAGCCCGGTTAATAAAATAGCTTCTGTTTTTTTTTGTCGTCGATCACTTATACCTCTACCCCTGCTCTACTCCGCCAAAGTGCTAGGAGGAGAGCTAGGGGTGAGTATGAATATATATGAATGTATTCGCCTTGTGAAAGATTTTCTCGGGGAAGAACGAAGCCCGGACTCGAGAGAGCGGCGGAAATCGAGCCTATGTGAAAGTTGGACTGGTCCAAATAGATATTAATTTAGGACCGCGTAAACACATCGGAGCGGCGTACAGATTTCGCAACGTCGGTGAGTTTGACTCGTTAAAATATTAAATCATTGTAATCACTACTAGGTGGACACACTAGGAGCGCCATTAGATCAATTTTTTTTATCAAGGCTACGTTACATTTCGCCAGGGTCATAATATTGTCCTGTTTGTTTTGTGTGAAATACATTTCTTTTCCGTAAAGGAAAACAGAAACTTGCCCAGACTCGCAGATTTATGTAAACAGAAACTTGCTGAGACGTGCAGATTTATATTTGGACGATTACGTCATAGGGTCACGTCGAATCGTGACTTGAAGAGATTGTCCGTGAGGTGCGTACGTACATCACATACACTAGAAGCGCCATTAGATCAAATTTTTTATCAAGGCTACGTTACATTTCGCCAGGGTCATAATATTGTCCTGTTTGTTTTGTGTGAAATACATTTCTTTTCCGAAAAGGAAAACAGAAACTTGCCCAGACTCGCAGATTTATGTAAACAGAAACTTGCTGAGACGTGCAGATTTATATTTGGACGATTACGTCATAGGGTCACGTCGAATCGTGACTTGAAGAGATTGTCTGTGAGGTGCGTACGTACATCACATACACTGGAAGCGCCATTAGATCAATTTTTGAGCTATTTTTTTCAAAAAAAATAGCTTCTTAGCTGTCGTATTGGACGATGTAGCGAGGTATGTATGTTTGTCCCACCAATCAAAATCGGACTACCATCAACAACACTTAGTTCAACAACCAATGAAATTGCCGTTTGTAAAGCTGCATCAGAAGAAGAGCAATTTTCGGACTGCCATCTTTGTTTGTGTGTAAAGACCGGCATATAACTATAACTAAGACATCGATCCCTTCGAGAAGATGAAGGCAACCCGGCCTAAGCTGGTAATTAGCGCCAGAAAAGGAAAACCTATTTGAAAGTATCAATGGACGCCGATTCAGCACGCAGTAAGAAACGAAGGAACAAACATAAAGAAGAAGAAATAGGGGTGTTACGAAAACTACGACCCTCGAAAACTAAGACCTAGTATCCTTTGTATTGTTACTGTTTATATGTTCATTCATGAGATTTTACCAGAAGTCTCTATTATTTTCCCCGGTTGAGAATTCCGCGCTAAAGTAACCTGTACTTCGAATATTCGAGGATTTGGTGACGAATCATGCCAAACAGAATTTGATTTTTGCTAATCACGCGCTATTGCGATGTTTTGCTGTTGAGTGCAGACATTTTCACGTGAAGTGGTAAATTCGTGAGCAGATACTAGTATTTTGAAGAGAAAAGTTGAAATATGCTTACGCAAGTTCTCTTGTCTTCTTGTTAATAGTTGACTTTCGGTAAATCTTCTTGGGTTGATTTTATTCACAGAACTTTTTACGTTTTATGATCTGCAATGTTAACCATTTAATTTCGGTAAAACAGAAATGTATGTAATGTGATACTTTTGGTTGTAATGCAGGCGTGTGTAACCTGATAATTTTGTTTTTCATGCAAAGGATGTAACCTGATACTTTTGTTTTTCGTACGCTCGTGATAATTGAATTAGTTCATGTTTCTCAGTCAATCTCGTCCCCAGAGCCCGCGTCCCCCTAGACCAGCGGTCGGGAAACGCGAAACTCTGGGAGCGACGGTTATTTCATAACCGAATTCTGCCCTTCCGGTTTCACGGCGCAAGCGCAAGCGGCCATCTGAGCCTCAATCGCCCAGCGGTCTAAGAGGGAAATTTTCAAAATGGCGGCTGATAGTGGGCATCGTCGCGTGGAAGTTTTCCACGAAGCCATAAAGTTTTCTTTAGTAAAGCTCGGTCGACCCGAACTAGAGTTGAGGAAAGAGCAGTATGATGCTATTAGAGGTGTTAGTTTTGACAAAAAGGATGTGCTTGCTGTTTTGCCAACGGGATTTGGTAAATCCCTAATTTACCAAGTCCTACCTCCAATCTTCAATTTCGTTCGACGTGGATGCGAACCTGAACAAGAAGATTCTGTTGTTATTGTCATTTCTCCGCTAAATGCGCTAATGAGGGAGCAAGTTCAGAAATTGCAGCAATTTTTAAATGTTTGTGTATTACAAAGTAATGTTAACGAAGAAGGACAAGATAGTGTGGTCATCCCCCAACATCTACATAAATGCAGCTTGCTTTTTGGCCATCCGGAGGTTTTTGTAGACTGCCACAATGTTAGAAAAAAGAATTCCAAAGACGAGTGCAAGCCATAGTTGTTGACGAGGCACATTTGGTTCATCAATGGTAATTATCTGATATTTTTCAACTTCTATTAAAATAATTAAGCTTATATTGAATTCCCTAGCTGCAATGTTGTAGGAAAAGTCGTTTTTCTTATCAAATAAATGGTATTCAATTAGCTATTGTTGTTTCTGTTTTTTTCTTATTGTATATTATATTTATTATTTATAACTGTGTAGATGAGGGGAATGAATTTGCATTTCAGCCTCAAGGAGGTATTTGTTGGTTTTGTACAAAAGTTCCCCTCCTTATGTTATCCCTCAGGTTTACCACCAAGAGGTGTGTGATCCGTCATTTTCTCATGTAGTGTCAGTACATGTATAAATGGAAAAGGTTCAAGAAATATGAATCTAATGGCAATGTCTTCACGCTAAATAGGTCTATTGATATAATCATGATTTTCCCAGTGACCAGTTCCAGAAAATATCCCTACCCCCTCCCCATGGAAGTTTTGTTTGACACCCCCTCCCCACACACACACATGCACACTTGTACACCCCCCTGGCATTTCCACTTAGGGGTGGACCATTTAAATTCTGAGGGGGGGGGGGGGTGTGTGGGGTGTGGGTGATTTGGTACAGGCGCAATTTTTTTTTTCAAACCCTTTCTGTGCAAGAAATTTATTTCTCGGGGCATGTGTTTTTTTATTTTATTGCATTTGTAAGCCCATCAGGTAGTGTCTTGCAGGAATTTTTTTTGGCAGTGGTCGTGTGCACGAAATTTGTTTTTTTATATTTTTTTCAAAATCACCCCCCCCCCCCACCCCTCAGAAGTTAAATGGTACACCCCTTAAGCTTAATACTTTCCTTTAAACATTTTGGCTTTCGAGACCCCCCTCCCATAAGAATTTCCAATGACCTTCCATGGGGTGAGTATGGATATTTTCTGGAACCGCATAATCGTTAGGTGGTGTTTAATTAATGTAATATAATAGTTTATTGCCAAATACTCACATGTGAATATCACATTTGTTGTGTTTTGTAAAGGAAAATTATTGAGTCTATTAAAACATCAACATTTACCTTAAATCTTGATAGTTGAATTAATTCAACTATAAATAATAATAATAATTATTATTATTTATACATGTAGTTGAATTAATTCAAGTATCAAGAATTAATTGCTGATCATAGGTCGGGAGTGTATTCTTTCGTCCTCAAACAGTACTCAGAATATCGTGTGTCTTGGAAAGGAAAATTATTAAAACGTTCAGTTACATGTACGGGTAATAATTTATAGTTAATTCAACTATAATAATAATTGAAGGGTTTGAATTAATTCAACTATAAATAATTTTATTACCCGTACATGTAACTGTGAACGTTTTAATAATTTTCCTTTCCAAGACACATGATATTCTGAGTACTGTTTGAGGATGAAAGAATACACTCCTGACCTATGATCAGCAATTTATCTGGAAAACATCCTAGGTTAGCCTGAGTAAACAGACCTCTTTCATATGCTCTATTCATACTCAGCCCGTAAAATAAATGTTAGGATGGCCCAGCATACAAAATAATTGCATAATAGGCCCTTAAATGTAGCTAGGGTCACATGACCTACTTTTCACTATTAATATTATTTTTATATTCTGCATTTCTACAAAATATCAATACTCACCCCAAGGAAGGTCATTGGAAATTCCGAGGGGGAGGAGGGTCTCAAAATCCAAATTTTTTAAAGGAAAGAATGAAGCTAAATTGGAAATTCCAGGGGTGTGGTGGGTTCAAACCAAAAAACCTTCCCTGGTGGAGGTATGGATTTTTTCTGGAACCACACATTTTATATAAAATACCAGAAATGGAAAGAGATTGAATAAGATGGCCAAGTTTGAGAGTGAGTTGGAATGGTTGTTTGAATTATCATTTTTGCATATCAAAACTATAAATAGTAAAAAGCTGCAAAGGGCCTTGCATTTGCTTGCCATTTTTTGCTTAACAAACTTATTACTAACAAGGTAGTTTCTGACCTATGGAATTATGGCACTGCAATATATTGGACAGTTTTCTGTCTTTCATGAAATATCGAAAGCTACATGTATGCATTGTTCACACTGCACACATTTTGAATTTCCTTGGTCTTTAACAAAATTTATATACCTTGGGTGCCAGAGGTTTATGTTGTATCTAGTAAGTTTAATTGCACCATTGTACCAGCAATCCGCCATGCAGATTAACTGTCCCTGTACACAAGTTTTGTGCTGTTTTTTTGTGTGTGTCATATTTTTGTGTCATTTTGTGTATGCAAGTTTTGTGCCGGTACAATAATATTATTTCAAATTGGCATATCAAGAATGAACAAAGATAACCTAAATTAAAATGTGCTTCTGCCTCCTTTCTCAATATCCTCAAGGTTGGCAGACACGAGGAGTCTAGTCACACTTGCACACACACAAAGGGACTAGTCGTACATGAGGGGGACAGTCCAGTGAATAGTCACAGGGACCAGTCGCATGAACAGTACACACAAGGGAACAAGCACAATTTGAGGGGATAGTCCCTTCAATTCAACCAGTTTGAATTATTTTATTTACCATTACAATATACCCCTCATAATTCGTGGGACAAGTCATAGGGTTGTTCACAGGAAGGCACTTGGTGTCCGGGACTAGTCGTACACTGTAGGGACTCAAGGCCCTGTGACTAGTCCCCCCTGTGTGCCAACCTTTAGATGTAGCATCCATAGAGGGATAAAGTGAAGGTGTGACATCTTCAGCATAAGGCTATAAAAGCAACATTCTATTATTGTTGCAGTCCTCGTGCTCAAGGGTTCAGTCATTTACTTTATAGGGACCATTTTTCCATTTTATTTCACAAATAAAAATGGCCTGCAAGAAGGCTCATGTTGCCAGGTTTGCACATAAGTGAGGATGAACTACTGGTGAAGCTCACAGGCTATCACACATTACAGAAACTTGTGTCATACTTGCACTAAACCCTTGCAGTAACAGTGCGAATCAGAAAGTGTGACTGTAACAAAAAATTCTGGAAATACAGTGGAATCCGGTTATTAATACGGACACCAAAGGGGCATGAAAAAGTGTCCATATTATCTGGGTGTCCGTATTAAGCGGGCTGATATAAGAGAAAATATGTGTCATCGGGACAAACAAAACTGTCCGCAATAACCGGGTGTCCGTTACTATTAACGAGTGTCTGTAAAGCGCGGGTTCCACTGTAATTTGACTGCCATGCAGGAAAACCAATGAGATCCAAGATATATAAACTGCAAACCCTAATAATGGTATAATCCCTGTGGTTTTATTTCTTGTCTGATTGGACGGCAAAATAAAAGTGTTCACCCCTGTGAATGGCCAGGTGACCACTAACCCAATTTCACTCTTGGAACACAGAAAGCACTATGCAAGTGTGCCTGAATTAAATTTTGGTTAAGAAAATAGGATATGAAATTACAGGTGGCTGAGAGATCTTGAGAGCCCGAGAAACCAGCTTCTTCTGTCGAGCAGCCCAAATTTTGTAGAAAAGTACATATGCTTATTTGAAATACTTGAAACCTCAGTGCAAGCTACTAAATAAACCTTGCTGTACAGTATATTCAATATATTCAATCTGAACTCAGGCTATTTGTTATTGTTTTTCATTTCCACAATCTATAATGGATGTAATAAAAATGCTAGTCCTCTCACAACTCAGCATCCAGAGATATTATCCACAGATTATCAGCAACAGTTTATGAACACATATAAACCCCAACATTTTGTCGGAATCCTTTGAAAAATCTTTCCTACCCCCCTAATTTCTTTGTCAGTTTCTTTGAAAAAAGATTCCTACTAGTCTTATTCTAAGGAACCTCATCCATAGGGGGAGGGGTTCAGATTAAAAATGGAACGTCCCAAGTGGAGCAGTGTTTTGAATAACAAAACAAGTAATATATATATATATATATATATATATATATATATATATAATATATATATATATATATATATATATATATATATATATATATATATATATATATATATATATATATATATATATATATATATATATATATAAAGAAATAGCAACATATTTTGGCATCTTGGCAATGATCCTCTGTTGTCATGAAGGGTCTTTAGGCTGCTAAAACCTATTAAACAAATGGAGAAAAAAAACATGATCAAACATGTGAAAAGAAACGAATATAACTCGAAAACAGTAGTGTGAACTCGTGCTGATCACTCCCGCGAAATCAAAAGGACATGTCAAGAAACACGAAAAAAGCTACAACTTCAAGTCCAATTTTCACCGTTAAAAACGGCGGGGGCCGCCGGGCCCGCCGACCTTTTCATAAAACGTAACTATCCAACTACATTTCTGTGTAAAAATAATCTAAGATATTGATCACTAGTAGCAAAGAAAACGCCATATGTGTACCCATGTCACACACGAATGATAATATAAACAAAGGTTTCCAAGACAGCTCGGTTTTCATTGACAAATTTTTGATACGAAAAATGCTTACCTGAACTTATAGCTTGAAACCATAGCTTGCTGAGGTAATCCTCTAACAGATCCCCGAAAATGATGAACTGAAACGCTCGATAACAGAAGAAATCCACCGAAAAAGAACGAGCTATCCTCACTCAAGACACAAAAACAAGTCCGCCATGAGTATCGCCAAGCTGACGCGTGATTGGACGAATGTAGTCACGTGAACCGTGTCCAACACCGCCTGGACTCTGGGTACGAGATTGCATTGTTTTAAGAACTTCCGGTACTACTGCTCATGCTCAACGGTCAGCCAATGAAAAAAATTGATTTAACCGTCGCTCCCAGAGTTCCTTGTTGCCCGTTACAGCCGCTGGATAAGGGTAACGTGGACTCTGGGTACGAGATTGGTTTCTCAGTTGGATAAATATCTGCGTGTTGAATAAAATAAAATCTTTTCTCTTCGATTTTATCACAAGGATTTTCAATATATGGTATTTATTTCCAGTTTGGTACAAATTTGCTGCAGTAGAAATATGGATATCGAAAACAAAATATAATTTGAACACTTGTTTTCAAATGTAAATTTAATTAAATTACTTGTAGCTTAGGTACGGGTCGCACTACAGCCAATTTTGTTTACATAAAAAATTTTGTAATTTTTGGCTAGGAAAAATTTGCAAAAAATTCGCAAGTGCCAAATTTTGGTGGTGGTCGCACTCAAACCAAGATGTGTTTTCCAAAACTCTTCTGATTGATGTAAATGTAAACTTAAACGGCTTGGGACCAGGTTTCGTACTTCGCTTTCTTGGTTTTCGTCGTTTCTTGTAGACTTGCCACAAGTCGTCTTCTTTGAGCGAAACCGGACGACGCGCGACAACGATCGAGGAACGTCGCGAGAGGAAACCAAAACCAACGAAAGGGAAAAATAATATTGGAAAGGGCTTTTAGAAAGTCTACGTTTATTGTTGCTGGCTTCAATTGCAATCGAAGGAGATTGTTTTGAACTTGAGACAAATTGTTCTCCAAATTGCCGCCGGTAAATTTGGTTTCGATCAGACCCAGTGTAGTCATAGACATTCGCGGCGTAATATCGATGTTCATGTTCTTCGTTTTCCGGTCGAAATAATTATTAAAAGAGTCAGATGAACCAGGTAAAAAATTATTTTGTCCCGTAATTGCACGCGCTAAACTAGCGAATCTTAATTATCAAAACATAGCATCTTGCGTGAATGACAGTTTTAATGGCTAAAACGGGCTAAAATAACAAAATTGTGTGATTTTCAAAAATTTGGTCGCCTCCAGGGCAACACTTCGGCTTCTTTGAAGATTGGCGAAAATTTGGCAATTCGCAAAAAAATTGGCAAAAAAATTGAAACTGGGGGTCGCACTGTATTTTACGATTTTTACGTTACGTGTTGACAGATTTGACACTTGAATAAACAAAATTGGCCAAAATTGGCTGTAGTGCGACCCGTACCTTAGAGCCTAAATTTGAATAAAAATGATGTTTTTCTTTGGATTGAAATCAAGAAATTGTTTTCCTTCAAGGTACTGTGACAATTTGCAGTTCTTGGTGTTCTGCTATGTGAATTGTCATTAAATTTTAGCATTTTGTATTTGATTAATGAATGCATTACAACATGTCAGGGTCAAAGGGTCATCAATCAAATTTACATGAATATTTTACGCAGACCTTTAATTATTATACGATGATAAGGAGTACAATTTACTATTTAAAACAACACATTGTACTGGCACAAATATTTCTTGATGAACCACAACACAAATGGTTAATGTTTTAATACCTAAATATAATACTTTTGTTGACACTTGTCATGTGTAACGCAGGTTTGTTCAATTGTCACGCATTCGTTAATTTCCAACTGTTTCTTTGCCTGTTTCTTTCCAATAGTTGACTACTATAAAATAAACCCAGGGTGGGGTAGGCTCAGTCTCCAGCTGTGGGTGTTTCGGTGTGCCCGCGATCCTCTCCACCTGGATCGCGGACTGGGGGAGCATGGGTAGCGGACTGCTCTGACATTCAACCCTTGGAGTCTTTGAGTTGACCAGTCAGTAACAAATGTAACTTTTCAAAATGTTTGGAAAATATTCTTTATCTCAAAACACCAATGCAGTCCAATCTCTCATGTTACGCTTTTAACATCCAAGAACTGCATTATTTTCTAATCGACGACACCAAACGTTATTTTCAATTTTAAAAACTTAAGGTTACCGTGTACCTTCAGGGGTGTCTCAAGTCTAAAAAATGTAGCGTGTCCGGATGTTTTGGACCAATTCTGTCCTTTGAAGGTATATGGTAACCTTAAACCACCCAAGTAAAATTAATAAAATATAAAAAACGTTTGAATATTCTCTGACTGGAAACATTCGATCGTCCATTGAATATAATCAGTGTCCAGCACAAAATTGTTTGCCGGGAAAACAAGCCACAGTGCTTGATTTTTGATAACTTAAAATACACTAGTGTTGTTTGTATACTAAAGCATAGTTAGTAGAGGGGACATTGATCTACAGTTTCCAATCCAATCTTTTCATGATCCATAACACCATTTTTTACCACTCCAAAAAATAGCTCTTGCACGCATTGCGTGCCTATGTTTTTATCAAGGCTACGTTAGATTTCGCCAGGGTCATCCTTTGCCTAAATGATATTTTATGAATATTGTCCTGTTAAATAATTGTCATTTTGTGTGAAATACATATCTTTTCCGTATATTTTCTGAGAAAAACAGAAACTTGCTGAGAAATGCAGATTTATAAATAAGGACGATTACGTCATGGGGTCACATGAGTCTACGTCTGTGATAAACCAGGGTCGCCGTTAGGTCAAATTTCATATCAAGCTATTACTTTTGATTTGAACATGAATACTCTGCTGTTTATTTAGTGTGAAATACATTACTTTTTCGTGTTGGTGCAGCAATTCACTTCCTTGTATGCAGAAGATTTATAAATAACAACCATTACGTTACAATATCACATTTTGACTCACGCAATTTGTCGAACTGTGACTAGAATAGCTGCGAATGATGATGGTGCAACGCGGCACGTCTGCGATTGATGGTTCAACACCGATTCGTACCTATGTTGTCGTGTTTTTTCCTCTTATTCAACTTTGGCTTTATATTGAGGAATGATCTTCAAAGACTGCTCAGAGGCAAGAAAATTGACAGTAGGCACTATACGCAAACATCAGACTTCAGCGTGACTGCCGTGACTAATCTGATAGATTTCAAGCAAGAAAGCAGGTAAAACGGCTTGCTTGCTTGATAAAAAAAGCCCGGTTATATTTTCTCTTCGAAAATTCTTGTCTCTGTATGTGAAACACGCAGAACTCAAATTACGTTTTCAATTGATCAAAATCGTTCGAACATCTAAACAGATCTACAAATGAGAAACATTGCCACTAAAAGACTACTAAAACAAATCACTTGATGAGTAAATCGTGTCACGTCCACGTCAACAACCTCGGCGAGGAGCTATTTGCAGGGTTAAAAAACAGCAACCGGCACGCTCAATCCAGCACTTCAACACTTCGGTGAAAGTCCAGTACTCAGAACTCACTTGAGCCTGCTGTGATAGTCAAATAACTCAGCGGCTCAAATACAAACCCAGTTGATAAATGACTTTTTTCCAAAAGATTTTCTGTTGTGTCAACGTGGCGCAGTGGATATAAGCACCGCTTGGAAGTCTAGAGGTCGTGGGTTCGACGCCTAGAAGGTTCCTTTTTTTTCTTTATTTTTCCTTTTACTTTTTTAACGCATGTATTTATATTTTTTTGGGTGGTTGAGTATTTCGATTTCGAACTCAAAACAAGGTGTTTGTTTATTGAAGGATGAAATAAATAATGAAATGTAAGGCAGCTTCTCGCCATCGATTTTATACTGCTGGAACCGGCTTAGATTTCTCGAACCCTCGATTTCTCGAAAAACCCCGATAACTCGAGCCAAAAGTCGTTTCCTTTGGATTTGTTTCACTGTAATTTTACCCCCGATATTTCGAACTTCCTGATTTCTCAAAACAATTTTCGTTTCGCGTGGAGGAGTTCCACTGCAATCGCTGTATCACCACTGTATATTATGCGCAATATATGCGCAAGCGTTATGCACTAGTCAGCGGATTTACAAAATGTTTAACAGGAATCGAAGGAGCGAAGGAGTGAAATTAGCCTCCCACAGCTACAACTCGGAAATGGCTTTGAGCCATTTTCCGAGTTAAAAAAGCACACCACACACGACATAAACTTTGTTGAATCATAGAAATCAAGATTACTCTTTAATCAGTAGTAGTGGACCAAGTCATCTTGAAAATGGACTACTTAAACACAGGATTATCTGTCCTGTGATCTTTTCTTGAGCTTGTCACAAAGTTCCCTTTTGTTGTTTGAATCGGAAGTGAGCTATCAAAATAATCATTGATAAAAACAACTGTTTTATCAACTGCCACGTATTTGAGTTGTATTTTAACTAATCAATTATTTTTTGTTCAATTTATTAAGCGGCCGATGCCCTATATGGGCATCGAGCCGCTTCAAGAAATGGACGTTTTTTTTTCATGTCGCTAGCCCTACCTCATTTAAACGAACGATAAAACTCGGTCCCAAAAAACATAACAGTTTTTCTTACACAATTCCACAGCACATTCACAATTTTATTTTCACGTGTGAGCGAACAAACACATCTGTGCCCTTGTTGATTATGATGCAATTGACATTAGCTAAAGTTTTCTCCTACACAGTAAACTTGACCTAAGCTCCAAACTTACGCTAGCCAAAATATTGCATCACCCAGTCACGTTTTTCGTCACGCAGGTTCGAAGTTGACTCTTAGATTTGGCGGGAGAACCTCAGAGTAAACTGACCGAGGGGGTGGAGGGGTGCATTGTTCTTTCTCCCCTCAAAGGTGAATAATTGGCCCGGGGGGGTTCTCCCAAAAAAATTTGGGTGGGGGTGTGCCGCTGGGCTATAAACAACCCTAATTTTGCGAACCTGTTCCAGACTAAGGGCCTGTTTACATGGAGGGTAGGGTGACCCGGGTTCCCGGGTCACCCTCCCTCCATGTAAACAGGCCCTAAATGTTGAAAAAAGATATACCCTATTCCGGACGATTCTTAACGATTTTCTCTTTCTAACCCAAAAGGCTAAACTACTAAGTCTAGCACTGCGAGTTGTAGTTGTAAAGCTTTTTTAACACTCCTACGCGTTTCTTATTCGTCTGACATACTTCAATCTACCCTATGCCAGAGTATCAATTACCGATCTTCATGTCAACTCCTGGGAAAACTGATTGATACCCTGATACCCGAAAAATGCCTTTTGGTATAACCCTGTTCCAGACGCAAAAAAAAGCTCAAAGAAACCATACCCTGTCCAGCTGCACGTTCCTATATAGCGAAAATCAGGAGTTGCACCCCCCCCCCCCCCCGGAAATCGGCCGCTTGTAATCCCTTCAGGGTTCTTGTTTACCAGGCTTTGATAGTTTATAGTTTTCATATGAAATTGCTTTTCGGTGAAATAAGAAAAATATTTTTTCTTTTTAATCTTTCGGTTTCTATAAGTGAAATAGACTCTTTATTGGAAATGTTTTTTTTCGACACCGCTTCACACGCAACGCACTGTATATGTATTAAAATAACGGTTGGCGGCATTTTCGATCATCCAGACCGGTATCGTAAATCTTTCTTTTCTTTGGCCATGACAGAAAAACTTCTAAAACAAATAACGCATGTATAAAACACGGGGTTTGAAGTAACCGTTTATTTTTACAGATGAAAGCCATTTAGCGAAAGTTTCCCAATAATGTAAAGCGCGCGGCGATCACGCGGAGACTTTGGCTGGTCACGTTCCTGAAACAAACATTCTTTCACGCCGATTGAACATTACAAGTCTTCGATTTCAGTGAATTAAAACCCTTTTATCAGTTTATAATGCCTACGAACAGTATGCCTTTCTTGGCACCTTTTACAAATCCATGTTTTACAAATCCATGTTTTATAAATCCATTCCATGTTTTACAGTATGCCAAGAAAAAGCTACGGCTGTCCTCGCTATTATTAAATAACTGTCCCGGAACTTTCATTGTTTAATAACCGATTAGTAAAGCCACAAACTGGACTGAAAAGGAAGTTATGCTTTTATATTACGATACGAAACCTGTAACAGTGACAACTTGATACGTTGCTGTGTGGCTTCTGTTTCGCTTTTGAATGATACATCAAATATTTCAGGAAGACGCAGAAAATTAAAGAACCAATGTCAAACCTGTCAACCAGTTGTACCCAAAACGCTTGAAATCGATTCTACATATCGTATTTAATTAACGTGATACAGTAATAAGGATAAAATATTGCTCTACCTGATAAACTAGTCACGATTACAAACCGCGACGAAGGTATTCATGCATTGATTTCTTCCTGGTTCATGAAATGTTCGTGAGTGTCATTTGAAGCGACGTATGACATAATACATACATGCATACGGAAGTAACAGCACTGCAAGCAAAGTGCATGTACAGTAGTTTGTTTGGTATTCGTGCTAAGTTCACAAAACACATAACATCGACTTTGGAAAGCCTGTGCAAAGGTATTTTTGTAAATATCCCAAGAACGGTAGGGTTTGGGATCAATGAACGATGATATGTCAAGAATAATTATGTTTACTTGAGTCGTACCGAAAACGTCACGTGACCACTTAATGGACTAAGTCACGCTAGTGTTACGGATTCTTGCCAACACCAATTACGAGTTAAAATGAGAAAATGAAAGCTCAGCTTCAGTTCAGCAGTTTCAAAGGGAATTTTCCCATTTAAATTGATCGAAACTTTTCTTTCGTGTACAGTTTGATTTTTGTTGTTTTTAAAGCGACTTTTAAAGTGAGAAACCAAATAATACGGAAATAATGCTAACTTACCACATGCATTTCACGAGTAATCGCATAATTTAAAGAAATCTGGGTCAATCCGTAATTTTGCAAGCTTTAAAGAGAAAACAAGATTTACGGTGTCCATCTACTAATTTTAAACTTCAATTCTAATTTTAAAACTACATTAAATCTCAATAGTTCTTATTTCCCAAATTTTACGTATCCTTTGAGAAAAACTATTTCCTCCAAACATACGCAAATCACCCAAAATTTTACAACAACCCATAACATAGATTCATGAGATGAGCACAGAGTTTTTGGATTGCTTGAAACGTGAACGAGATACAGTAAACTGCCGCTTATAAGCCCAGGGCTATACATCTTCGTAAGGGTTTTTTTTTTTTTGGGGGGGGGGGGGGGGGGGGGGGAGGGCGGGGGGCTTATAAGCGGATAAAAAAAATTACAGTTATTTATAGGTTGTTACTTTTTCGTTGGAGGCCGTTGCCATGGCAACACAGCATCTAAAGAATGCACATTTTTGCTATATTTTATCTTTATGCCTTATTGTTTTGTTTTCCTTTGGTGGGAAATTTCTTTAATTTTGCCATCTTATGAAACTGAGTTTGCCTGGCATTTTGGGGGGAGGGAAAAGCCTTGTGTTTTTCAGACGATTTTTGCCAATATTACATCATTTGTTTATTTTAAACAATAAAACTTACTTGCTCTGACAAATTTCTTCAAAAAACGGTCATGTGATAGGTAACGTTTCTGTCTTGAATTGTGCGAATTTTCACAAACATTTACCGAAGGAAATGCGAGAAAATCCACGGTTAATTTTGAATTTTGTGACCATGCTGACGTCATAAAAATCGGAAAAACACGCGCGGTTCGAGGATTTTCCCTTGTGAGCGCGCGCAGATTACTAAAGCTTTCGTCAACAGCGCGCGCTCGGTCATAAAACCTATAGGGTTAAATGGAAATATCTCGTTCACGCTTCAAGCAATCCAAAAACTCTATGCTCATCTCATGAATCTGTTTATGGAGTGTTTTGTAAATTTTTGGGTGATTTTTAGGTATATTTGGGAGGAATAGTTTTTCTCAAAGAAGTTGTAAAATTTAGGAAAATGAGAAATATTGAAGATTTGAATGTGTAGTTTTAAAATTAGAATTTGAAGTTAAAAATTAGTAGATTGACAATTGACAGACAGTTGATAACCACGCAAGAGCACCCGCGTGGGTATCAACTGTCTGTTGGTGTTCCCAAAACTATTTTCTTTCTTTCTATTCCTTCTTTAACCTCCTTGAAATTTAGGTGAAGTCCCCCCTTAATGACTAGTCCCGAGCTAAGGAAACAGTATAATTTTGTTTTCCCGAGAATCTCGACTTCGTCCTCGGGAAACATCGAGATTCGAGGGAAAACAAAACTAACTGTTTCCGAGGGATCAGTCATTAAGTGTTTTGTTATATACAAGCAAGACTGAGAGACAAATTTAGTTCATGAGCAAAACACGCCAAAGGTTTTTTAATAATCACACCGAAGCGAACAACAAATCTGATTGAAGCTAAAAAATTATTCTTATGATTTACAGCTTGGTCAAGACAGAGGCGAACGTTTACCTTTGAGTATATTTGGAATCTTTCTCGACATCCATACGGCTAATTTTCTTCAGCTGGGAGGTTTAAAAAACGCTTCTTTATCGGCGGCTTCATTTTAAAACATCCTCGACAGTCCGATACACAGTAGAAGCGGATTTTTTTGATTTTAGCCTATACCACGTGACCAAAAACCAACCAATGAGAGCGCGCGTTAGGTCCAACGAAACTCCAGCTATATAACAACGAGTTATGATGCACGCGGACAGTTTTGGAGAGGCACGAAAGAAGGCGTAAGTGTTGCTCGTGGCGATAGCCGAGGGCAACTCTAGCTTCTTGAGTGCTCTCCAAACTTCCCAAGTGCATCATAACTCGATATACGCACATGTACAGCTAAAAGCATGAGCCAATTGTTCTATAACATTTATCGCGATTTAAACGTTTTTTTGGACAAATTAAAAAAAAATTGAGATTCATACGCGAGTGTCAGTGTACACAGAACGTTGAACGGCGAAATAATTTTGGTTTCGAGAAAGTCAGCCTTTTTTTCGCAGGTCATTTGCTTATGAAAATAAAATAAATCCACAATTATGTCTCAATGAAGTTTTCTAAAATACCAAACAGCAATAAAATTGGAAAATAATCCGATTTTGAAGCGAATTTAAGCTTTAGCTTGTTAAAAAACATCTTACGTGATTTTACAACTTAGGTTCAGAATAAAAGGTAACAAACTGTTTACGACAAAAAATGATTTTAATGTACTCACCTTACACTAACTTTTTTTACATAGAGCAAGTTGTGTCGGCGAAATAGCCATTACATGTAATTAAGCAAACGACGGTAGAGACTGGAAGATCCAGGAAAGCGTTTGAATTTTGATGCGAACGTGGGGAACCCAACTCAGGGCCAAGTCGATCTTCAGAACCAATCACCGGCGCGATACTCTGTTCGAAGTGACAGGTCAAGTTTGCTCGCGCCATCAGCGTGCATCATTGGATTATGATGCACGCTCGCGCTACCGAATTTTACTATGGCGGATTTTCTAGCTACGTTATAATAGCGCTTTGCACTATTACTAAAAATAAATCTCGTCACCTTAGACCCCCACATGACTCAGACACAAATTGTAGTCAGGCTATAAAAGGTTTTGTAATGCTTAGACCCTGGCCATGTTCGAACCCGACGCACATGACTCCCTAATAAACCGGCAAAGAAAACATCGCGTCCATGTGAGTCTAAGTACATACTTACTGAAAACCAAGACAAATCGATTACATTACTTAACTTTATTAGTTGTTCAAAACGTTAGTTATAATTATAATAATATGGTTTTCACACTTCATCATCAAATCTAATACCCAGTTAGGTTTACAAAAGGTAAAATCAGTGAAAAAATCAAAGAATTGAAATAAGTTCTTAGTTAAGGAGGGCTTCGTGAATCCGGCCCTGGTTACCATAGTAATAAGTCAATAAGGCACAAAACCAATTCAAACTATGTTTAACTAAACGGCTTGTAATTTGGTGTGAGCAGGTGCCACATAAAAATCCGTGAAAAAGAACAAACATTTACATTGGTTAACTTACAACTTAGCTAATATTATTAATGATATAAATGCACCTGTCTTACTACTGTCTACATAAGTGAATTCATCTCTATAATTTCAAAGTGTCCCATCTTAATCTGCATTTGATGCTAAGCTTCCTATAATTAGTTCTGATCTTGTGTAGAAAAAAACAACTTTTATAAAGTCATTCATGTATAATATCTTGCAAAACATAAGATCAGTTTTTTTGCAATTTAAACCTAACTTCTACTTAAAATACTACTGGGCTTTTTCCAAAAAATGGCAATCTAACATCCCAGATGCCTATTTCTGGCCATCATCTCAACAGTTGAATGTCAAACTGTCTAAAACTTAGTTTAAAACACGGCAACTAACATCCCCTTCTACGTAGAAGCAACGAATTCAATATTTCCTTGGACATGCGCAGAAATCAAAATTTCGACAGTTTTTTGGGTTTGAAAAACATACCTGACTTTAGGCTTTTCTTTTCCTTTTAATTTTTTGCCGTTCTTGCTCTCCTTTTTCTCTTATTTTATTTTGTGGTTTTGTTGGCCTTTCAGTCGCCTTTGTTCACGTTGAAAAAGTTTTAACCTAAACGTTGGGAAAAGGGATTTTTTTGACAAAGAGTGCCAATGGTAGTGAAGGTCGCGTTTTTTTGGTGATTTTGGAGGAAAAAATCCAAGTTGTTTTTGTGTGTATCTCTGGTCCAATTTAACGTTTCGTGCTCGTTTAGGCATGCTTTGTTAGACATTTTCCAACTCTATCCGTTGATTATCAAACACATCCTCTGGCCGGTTTAGTAGTCAATGTGTTAAACACGGAAATGAAATCATGACATGATAAAAATATGTACAACTAAAAGACAGAACTTTTAAACTATCTTTGTAACTTACATTATAATATCTGTCATCAAGCTAATTAATGGCTAGCCTTGGTAGAAACTCCTTTTAAATGGCGGTGCCGGGCAACCGAGTGTGCGCAGTAGCATTCAACTAGTTGCTAAGAGGATTGTCCCACGGGAACTTATTAACAATAAAAACGCTAGTCAGGCAAGAAATTCACACCTAAAATTAGTATGCATGATAACAAAATGTGTTTTTCCTTGGTTGTTTTCGTTCGAAAACGAAGACGTGTTCTTTTCGTTGTCTGATTTCGCTTCGCCTCGTGTATTACGATAAACATTTTCATCCGACTTCGCTTCCCGTTCCAGCTAACCGTATCCGAACGACTCTCGCTGTAGCCTGCAAATGCAGCTCAGACGGATTTTTCGCTTGTTGTTTCACGCTGGCGAGATATTTTCTCGGCGTGAAAGATCAGGCCACAAATCCGCCAGCGCTGCGTTTGCAGGCTACACGCGTACAGCTCTTCGCTACGAGCTTGAAAAAGTTTCCCGAATGAAACAATGAAGTTTTGGTTGCCGTCATTCTTAGCAACGGCTTGATTCATTCATTCATTCATTCATTGACACACGATTCGCTCTGTTGGTCTGTTTGCCCGGCACCGCTATGTCCTCCAAGAAAAGTGCCGGCTTTGTATTCCCCCCCCCCCCCCCCCTCCCCCACCCCCTGCATAAGCATAAGCACAAGGGTGTTCACATGTGCGATACGCATAAGCACAAGGTGACATACGCAGGCGCACTGCTTTTAAATTTTGATCACAATACATAGTGGGAATCCAATATGACGGACGATGAAGGTTTCCGCTGACAAGTTGTGACTACTCTTCCTTTTTCTTGTGTTTGCGCTTGCGTTACCTCGGTTTGCATGGGTGACGCAACAACACAAGCATAAACGAAAGCACATGAAATAGGAAGATCTCCTTTTATTGCGTTTGTGTCTGCGTCGCTCCGGTTTACACGTACGTATCTTGTGCTTATGCTTACGTCGTACGTGTAAATCAGCCTTACCGCGTCACCTTGTGTAAACACGGGTATGACGTCACGTAACATTTTGTACGCTTTATATATTTTATAAAAGAAATAGAAAATAGTCGCTTTGCGCTCAAAATAATAGAAAACACTTGAGGGAGTTTGGAAGAATGCGAAAGTACTTACATGTATGCAAACCCTCGGCTGCGACTAGGGTTCACATAATCTTTAGAATTCTCCCAAACTACTCCCTCTCGTTTTTGTTACGAACGTACGAGCGCTATTTTTCTATTTCTTAAATAGTTATTGACTATTGTACTGGTAAATCACGTGGACATTATATAAAAGCAATTAATGTGCAGTATAATTCTATGGCTTATTGCCCCAATATACAACTTGGAATATTGGAAGTACCGTGACTAAAAAATCTTGTAAATCATTCGCTTTAGTATCATGATTTTCAATCTCTTCCAGCTTAACCGATTGACACATGGGCTTTTTCCAAAAAACGGCAATCTAACATCACATTTGCCTATTTCTGGTCATTATCGCGACCGTTTACTGCCCAACTGTCTAAAACTTAGTCTGCAACATAGAAACTAACATCCCCTTCTACTTCGAAGCAATGAATTCAATATTTTCCTTGGGCATGCGCAGAAATCAATCGTGCTCGGATAGGCATGCTTTGTTAGAAATTTTCCTACTCTATCAGTTGAATATCAAAGACATCCTCTAGCGTGAACAGTGATGACGTCACAATTGGTACAAGTCCGTGGTCTCCTCTTGGCCGGTTTAGGTGTCAATGTGTTAATCAAAACTCCTGAAATCAATTTTTGTGGTCCATTCATTTTTTAATCGTGAGAGTGAGGGCCACTTAAGGGAGGTGTAGCTACCTATTAGCAGAGGTGGAACATGATCATGGAAATTAAGTTTTTATAATACGAGCATACCAGCCAACATTTCTGTCCTCTTTGCTAAAACAAATAAACAAATAAAAAACACAATTACAACAAGATTATGACATACCGTGGTCATTTCCTTACTTTTCAATCAATTCAGGCAGCTAATATTCAGATTTGCAGGCACTTTATCCAGCTCCTTTTGACATGATTATTTTCTTTTGATGGAATTTATTTTCCATGTGGTAAGAGTTCTACATTTATAATAGTCAACTGTTCAAACAAGGTTTTAAATGCAAATAAATGAATAAGTGAAATGCAAATAAGTATAGGTAATCGCATGGGGCCGAGTAAAATTAAGGATTAATATCAGATGTGTTTTCAGAAATTTGCAGAAATTGCCCGAGTCGCATAGCGACGAGGGCAATTTGCAAATTCTGAAAACACAAGTGATATTAATCCTTAACTTTACGAGGAATCATGCAATTACTTGTTAATAACATAAAGGGAAAAATTAGTAATTAGTGACATTGGGGGTCTTCGGCAATCTTCAGAGACTATCGGAAATATCTGCTGACGTTCCGATTATGTTCAAAAATCTTCGGAGGTCTTCTTCTTCGAGTCATCTTCGGAAGGGTTCGGGTCATCTTCGGAAATCTTCGGGTGAACTTTGCACTCTTCGGTAGTCCTCGGGCAATCTTCGGAAATCTTTGCAGCAATTTTGCCCCAGGCAAATCAAAATTAACGAAAATGCCCTCTCTCTTAACCAAACAGAATTTTCAGTAATTTTGCCCTCTATGTTATTAATGTATTGTATTATTATTGTATTGTATTTAAGAGCCGTTGTCAGTAACTTTCAAGAATCCGGCGACAGAAGCAAAAGACCCTTTTAGTAAACCATTTTCGAAAATAATATTCAAAAGTTCCAGCGAGTTTTTATTTTGGCGAAAAATAGGAAAGTTCGAAATCGGTAGAAATTATGCAAATTAGGCACGTTTAGACCGGTTATTCGGTACATTTTCAAAACGCTCGTACAAGACAACGGTAACTTGTCTTGGATTCATTTTTACATAATTTGTTGTTCATCCCTTGGAGTAGCTTTCCAACTATATTTCATCTCCATCTAAACTTTCTTTCCTCTCTATCCACCCGCGTAAAGAATACAATATTTGCTATTCCGTTTGTACGCTAAATTTTTCCATATTTCAGAAGACCATAACATCGGGGGTATACGTATATCCAGGAAATAAAATAGCTCTTTTGAACGGGCAACTCTTCTTGTTTATCATGTAAAAATATTTACTTTGGCCCGTGAAAAGCGAGCGCGCTAGACGAAAATATATGGCGTGCACTTTGACAGAGTTCGCCATTTTCTTTCTTGCACTCCTATTCAAATCACACATACTATTTGGACAAAACTCAACGTTTTTGGTATCTACTCCTGTTTTAATTCATTTAAACATATACACTTTAATTAAAGCACTCCCTACCTTTATTTAAAAGTCACCAAACGACCACTTTACTTGAAGTTTTTGTTTCGTTTCCTCAGAAACGAAACGGTATTGTTTTCGATTCGATGTGAACTATTTACACAGTGAGGCTACTATCCAATCAGAATAACCCTCGTAGCTGCCAATGTAAACATGTTCTATCCTAGACAAACAAACTGGCGAACACATGTTGTTCAAATATCGATAAAATGATCGTCACGGAGACAAAAAGAAATTCAAATGTATTACAAATAGAAATATTTGACGACTGAAATGCTTCTAAGTTCGATTGAAGCGATGTATTGGTGAAAAATGCAAAGATATCTGTTTCCGTGTTTAATTGTTGTGTAAATATTCTAGCTGTATTTTCAACTTTGTTATTGACTTTACCTTCATTACCTTGGCTATGTCTAAAACAGGGAACGGGGAACGAGGAACAGAGGTTGAGGGAAAGCTGTTTACGGGTTAATTGCTCGGGCCGCACCGAGCTTTATTCGGATGTTTTTGGGCCTCTCGGATGGAATCGTTCGTCTTCAACCCAGCCAACACGTACTAGCTATGAACTAATGCAATTTTCGACAAAGGGAAGTGCCGTGAGCCCTGAGCACGATTTACGCACCCTCGCCCCAGCATCTTCTCGGCAATTTCTCTCCAATTTCTCTCCAAACTTTCCCGACATTCTAATCATTCCGGAAACGAAACACTTTTTCTTTTTGAAATAGCTCCTTGTTGAGTTTATTTTTCGCGAGTTCTAAATAAACAAATCTCTTCCATGAACAATGGGCGATGAAAGATCCTTTCTTCTGTCGACGTGTTTTGATCTGTTTTCGTAGCCTGAAATTGCTCTGTCGCCTATATTCTACTTTTCCAATTTATCATACTGCCATAACTTTAGAGCAAATAAAGTATAAATGTTGCTGTAAATACGTGAACTTTATAAATGAAAGCCTTAATAGAAATAAATATTCGACAGTTGCCGGCGTACGAAAATTACTCGCTTGTATTGTGAACGGCGTGCATACGGTGTGTAGCTTTTATAGATTTAAATCACCACTGTCGCTGGAATTAAAATAGCTTGATTTTGCAGTCCACCAGTTCAAATACATTTGCAAATCGAGCTTAGCTTTGATTTATGTTTGTAAAGATTGTTGAAGCTATAATACTGGCAGCTGGACTCATTCAATTAGAAACTGATTAGAATAACTTTATAACCCGACTGAGAAATCTCGAGTCTAGATATAGAGAAATGTACTTACTCGTGTGCAGTCCATGTGTTTGAAGTAGATTATATATATATCAGAAGACATCAGAGTCAGGCAAAGTAATCCTGAGTGAGGGCCAGTTACAACCGTTTCCACGACGCAAGAAACGCATATTGCGTGACAAACTGAAATGCGATACACTAGCGCGGAAAAAAGGCCGGGAAAATAACTATACCGATACTTGCGCATGAAATGACAGTTTGTAGATTTTTTTGTAAAATGTAACAAATATATATATATTTCAGATTATAATCGATGGACTAAAACGAACTTACGATAGTTTCATTTATGATTTATATGCATGGCCGTATTGAAGTTGTGGCAACTATGATCCACCCTGTGCAAAGTTTTAACAGCACGTGCGGTGAGCTTTCGAAAGTAAAGTAGAACAAAGCTGAACAAGTAAAATAAAGCCTTGTCGGTCAAACCAAACGTCCTAATTAAAAGTCAACAAACCACATGTCGCATCGCGTAATCTTCCTTTTCAGTAGCCGACTTCGCGCTTTATTACTCTGCTAGTAGATGCCTCTTCTCTTCATCGCGTGACATTCACTCGCGCGCCGGATAAACTCGGCCACTTGACTATTTTGAAAGGGACCGCTAGCAATCTCTCTCCTCTGCAGAGGCTTCTTTCGTCCTGTGAATCATTATTTCGCGCTTCGATAAGAAAACATCAAGCGGAGGCTGGGTAATGAAAAAGGAAGCGTGTGGGAAAAGCTAAGCGTATCGAGAATGCAGGCGTGGCCCTTTCTATTTTTTTCGTCGTACACCCTATTATTTTTTTAAACCGCGTCGAAATAAAAACTCCCAGAAAACTCAGTGAAATCGCCTTAAATCAGACCAATTCCAACACTAAATGGCAAAGTAAAACACATTACCTCCATGGTGTATTGCATCGACGCGACTAAAATGCGACGTATAAATTGGGCCTTAGTTATTTCTTTCTTTATTTCTTTATTGATAAGAGATTGTGGGGGAGAGAAGCTAGCAGTCTAATTACTCTAGGGCCTGATGCCTCAGGCTGAGCGGTGCGGGCATCATAGTTTTCAGTATTGCCAGTCGAAGCTCCCGGAAGCGGACACCCTCGGGAAGCATAAAAGTGTCCACAACTGGAGCTGGCCGCTTACGGGAATGTGTAAATACAGAGTTTGTATGAGCTAGAATTGGTCTGATTTAAGGCGATTTCACTGAGTTTTCTGGGAATTTTTATTTCGACGCGGTTAAAAAAATAATAGGGTGTACGACGAAAAAATAGAAAGGGCCACGCCTGCATTCTCGATACGCTTAGCTTTTCCCACACGCTTCCTTTTTCTTTACCCCAGCCTCCGCTTGATGTTTTCTTATCGAAGCGCGAAATAACTGATGATTCACAGGACGAAAGAAGCCTCTGCAGAGGAGAGAGATTGGTAGCGAAATAGCAAATATTGTATTCTTTACGGCGGGTGGATAGAGAGGAAAGAAAGTTTAGATGGAGATGAAATATAGTTGGAAAGCTACTCGAAGGGATGAACAACAAATTATGTAAAAATGAATCCAAGACAAGTAACCGTTGTCTTGTACGAGCGTTTTGAAAATGCACCGAATAACCGGTCTAAACGTGCCTAATTTGCATAATTTCCACCGATTTCGAACTTTCCTATTTTTCGCCAAAATAAAAACTCGCTGGAACTTTTGAATATTATTTTCGAAAATGGTTTACTAAAAGGGTCTTTTGGGGCAAATTAAAAAAAAATTTTTTTTGCTTCTGTCGCCGGATTCTTAACAGCTACTGACAACGGCTCTTAAATATTAACATAGTAGTTCATCTGAAAAAGGACGGGGGGGGGGGGGGGGGGGGGGGGGTCTGCCCGCAGAGACTTTGACCATTAACCCCATTGACTACTGGGCTTTTTCCATAAAACGTCAATCTAACATCCCAGATGCCTATTTCTGGCCATTATCTCGACAGTTTAATGTCAAACTGTCTAAAACTTAGTTTAAAACACGGCAACTAACATCCCCTTCTACGTAGAAGCAACGAATTCAATATTTTCCTCGGGCATGCGCAGAAATCAAAATTTCGATAGTTTTTGGGTTTGAAAAACACACCTGACTTTAGGCTTTTCTTTTCCTTTTATTTTTTTTTCCGTTCTTGCTCTCCTTTTTCTCTTATTTTATTTTGTGGTTTTGTTGGCCTTTCAGTCGCCTTTGTTCACGTTGAAAAAGTTTTAGCCTAAACGTTGGGAAAAGGGAATTTTTTTTGACAAAGAGTGTCAATGGTAGTGAAGGTCGCGTTTTTTGGTGATTTTGGAGGAAAAAATCCAAGTTGTTTTGTGTGTATCTCTGGTCCAATTTAACGTTTCGTGCTCGTTTAGGCATGCTTTGTTAGACATTTTCCAACTCTATCCGTTGATTATCAAAGACATCCTCTGGCGTGAACAGTGATGACGTCACAAGTGGTACAAGTCTGTGGTCTCTTCTTGGCCGTTTATGGCCGGTTTAGTAGTCAATGTGTTAATAACCAACTTTTTAATATTGAAGTAAAAGCCGCCAAACGTTTCGACTTTGCCTAAAATTTATCTGGGAACAATTTGGTATGACATGTCGTTGTTCACGGAACTTGCTGTTACCATGGCAACCATATTTTGACAGGCATGTTTTCCCAATTTGGAATTTTCATGTTTTGTAAGGAAGAGAATAACTTTGTGGCAATAACTTTTACCCTTTTTAATCATTTTAGCATTATTTTATTGGTTTTGTCTACTTATGATTGATTTTTGGTGGATTTCTGACGTTTTGGAAAAATCAAGAAAACCAAGATGGCGGATGTTCGGAATGATGACGTAATTTCATGACGTCATTATCTTGTGATTCATACGTCAAAAGAAACATTGTTGGACGTACTATATATCCTCAAAGTTTCGTTGCCGTAGTTTCAATTATAATCTTGGAGAAACGGGGGTGGGGGGTTAAATTAGGTAAGAGCCGTTCAGGTACTCTTTAACAAGTGTATTCGGTAGCGAATTTGCAGAATCGTTTTTCTAGCTTGAAGCTCAGAAGTATGGAGTAAGTTTTGGATGAGAAAATGTCCGGCCCAGTACACGTGTTAGTAAGATTGAATGATGAATTTTAAAACAACAAAGCTCCTTCACTGTACTTGCTACATGTAGTTTATGCATCATGATGATTATTACTCAAACGAAGACACATGTGCATTGTTGCATTGGACAAACAGACACTGGAAAAGTTGAAAATTTACAAAGTTTGTAAATCAATGTAAATCTTGTAAATAACCTGTAAATAACCTGTAAAGATACTGTAAATGATAATTGACAGGATCATTCCCCTTTTACATGATCTTGTCGATCTTGTAAAAAGCATGTAAATATTTGGAGTGGATCATGTAAATATTGAGAATGATCATGTAAATTTTTGGACAAACTGCCAACCAAACATGTAAATATTTTGTAAATAACATGTAAATCGTAAATGGGAGCCTTGTAAATAACATGTAAATTGAAAAAGGAGGCCTTGTAAATCCTTGTAAATTGAAAAAGGAGGCCTTGTAAATCCTTGTAAATTGAAAAAGGAGGCCTTGTAAATCCTTGTAAATAACATGTAAATTGAAAAAGGAGGCCTTGTAAATCCTTGTAAATTGAAAAAGGAGGCCTTGTAAATCCTTGTAAATAACATGTAAATTGAAAAAGGGGGCCTTGTAAATCCTTGTAAATTGAAAAAGGAGGCCTTGTAAATCCTTGTAAATAACATGTAAATTGAAAAAGGAGGCCTTGTAAATCCTTGTAAATTGAAAAAGGAGGCCTTGTAAATCCTTGTAAATTGAAAAAGGGGGCCTTGTAAATTGAAAAAGGAGGCCTTGTAAATAACATGTAAATCGAAAAGGGGGCCTTGGAAATACTGTAACATGTAAATTTGAAAACGCAGCTTGTCAGGAACCCAGTAAATACATGTCACATGTAAATCGAAAAAGGAGCAATATTTTTCTATCTGTTCTTTGCAAATTTTATTTTCAAAACATGTTATTTATGGTTAAACAACACGGGCATCAACATCAAAAAAGCCCATTTACAAATCGATATACATAATATATATATATATTTGCCTTAGAGGTAATTTGAAATGTCATAAGCTAAAACTGTAATATTGATGTTGCAGCATTCCAAAACTAAGATAATAGTTACATAACAAATGCTGTGAATAATATATGTACCAGATGGGCTTATATTTAAGTTACAAGTTAATTTTTTGGAAGTTTTGGTTATTTAGTCAGCTTGCAAGTGCCGAAGGCTACTATACATTGTATATTGTAATGTTTATAAATCAATATCATCTCATATAAAATACCTCCAATAAAATCATTATTTTCTAAATACCATATTTTCATGATTACACGTGCATTGTATGCATCTATCCTTCTTCCTTGTATAAGCTCCTCAAATACATTTTGTATAATCATAATATGAATCATGAAAGTTGCATGTAAGAATATACATGTATAAACTTGCCATTCTCCCTAAAAAGCAGTCAGAAATGAATTTCTAAAGATAGAGAATGCAAAATTACTTAACTCAGGAAATACATAATGTATGGTACAATGTTGTTATATTAAAACAAACATAAAATGTACATTCCTATTGAAAGCAATATTGGCTGCAGTCACATCAAAGGTGTTAACTTAGTAAAGACAGAGCTAACTTTAGTTACATGTAGCTATTTCGGTATGTAACCTCTTCTCTGTTTACTCTAACTACATGTATAGTCTGGAAATTTACGCTTCTGAATTAGGGATCCAAAACAATAGAAAGCAACTGAAATTATACCCAAGCTGGATGCTGGGGTTTAACATTAATTAGGAAGCAAAGAGCCAATCAGAATGCGGTCTTTGACATTTCTTTTTAGAAATAATTGGTGTGACTGCAACCACTTGTCCAACCACTAAGTCTGATGTCATGTAACTAAAGATTAGTATAGGTAATCGCATGGGGCCGAGTAAAATTAAGGATTAATATCACGCGTGTTTTCAGAAGTTGCAGAAATTGCGCGACAAGGGCAATTTCTGCAACTTCTGAAAACACAAGTGATATCAATCCTTAATTTTACGGGGAAACATGAGATTACATTTACTTGTTTATGATATAGAGGGCAAAATTTTCGGAAAACCTTCAAAGCGCCGCGAAGCTAAATTCAGCCGCGGCGGAACAAACTGATATTCCTTTCAAAAATCACACAGAAAGATCAAGCAAACCCTTGACTGTTATGTAAATCTTAAGAGAAAATTGTAAGTCGTGAAAATAAAAAAAACAACAAGCTTGCAATCAAGCCAAGTAAAACGTAATTTTTATTCACCTGTTTGCATGTTTTGAAGCCGGCTTTCCGCTGCGAGCTGCTTGACATGTCAATCCTACATCGACAAAACCGTGAGAAAACGACGACGAGTCCAAACAAAACTTGTAGAGCTAATTTATCCGGTTTAATTTGACCTTCTTCTTTCTTTGAACAAACTCTGTGATCTTTTATACTCTGGGTTGCACGTGATGAAGCCCGTATTTAACAGAGGTGAAGCGAAGAAGTCAGTTGGCAGCCATGAATGAATTTCGTCGCAAACTCGCCAAGTGTCTAGCTGATGCAAGTTTTCTAGTTTTCAACTGAAATAATCTTCTGTTGCTTCGAGTGAAACACTGAGATTCAGCTTTCGGAATTTCGTTTCAAGCTATCACACGGTTTCCGGTCCTTTTTCATCAAATAACTTGGGAAACTGAAGTCAAACTCCGAAGCGACGTACAAGCGAGCGCTGTGTTTGAAAATTCTGCTAAAAATCCCGCCGTCAAGAAGCCAACTAAGTGCAACGCGCTCAGCCAATTAGGAGCGAGGAATTTTGCCGCTCGACCAATCTCTCTCGCCCTTGTTGGATAAGAGAGGATTATAGCCAACTCGCGTTACGTGCTCGTTGGCTATTTATCCTCTCATATCCAACGCGGGCTCATAGAATAATTGTTAAATATACCGCAATGAAAATATTGTTTTACATTCTGCATGAATTAATCGAAAGCGACATGACATCACCAGACAGCATTATGGGGCCAATTGATTCAGAAGTCTCTCTCAGGATTAAGCGACAGAGGAGACGGCTGAAATTCAGGCTATTTAAGGCTTTGTATATACATGTACATGTAGAGTTTACATACATGTATCTGAATTTTAACACCCAACAAAACAAAATTTGTTTTGTTGGGTGTTTAAAATTAATGTTTGATGGATATCTAGTAAGACATTTCACAAACCAACTTATCTGCTCAAAACAAATGACACAAAGATCACAAGTACATGTATAAAATAATATATTGTAGTTTAAAATGAATTTTAGGTCAAAATGATCTCAAAATAGTTTCAATTTTTATTTTCCTTTGTTCCAGAATTACTACCATAATCCTAAGACAAAGGAAAATAAAACTAGTTTGAAATCATTTATAACCTAAAATCATTTTAAAACGCAGTGCATCAAAAAATTAACTTGTAATATAGATGTAATGTAGATAATTAAATAAAGGTGAAAAACATCCAACGGTTTCCTCCTGTTCTTACAAATCCAGTTGCCAGTAAAGCAAATTTGTATTCCTTGATGCTCATTCTCTTTGACTATATTCAGATACATGTACAATATATCTCCTAAGATCAAAGTGAAAAGGAACATGTTAACGGGGACATTTGAATCAAAAGATAAAGCTTTGAGAATGTACCATTATATTACAGTTCACATCCACAACACAAAAGTAACAACAAACAACAGAGGAACATTAGCAGCAAAAGTTTAACAACTATATATGGGACTGGAAAACTAACAGTGTACTACATGTATTAAATTGGCCTGAAATGTGCAAGAGATGGCTGACAAAGATCATGATCATTTAAAAGTACTGAACTTGAAATGATTCAAATGCCAACTCAATGCGCATCTGTCAAGATATAAATATTGCCTTGGATGTGTTCACATAGTGTTTTTTCTTGAAAAAAAAAAATCATTATGTTCACCTCTGTCAGCAAGTTTTCATGCTTGAATTTTTATGCTTGAATACATGTAGATGCAAATGTGAGTGGAAACTTGATCATCGCAAGTTGAACTTTACCAATAAGGGCCTGTTCGCAACTACACAAAATTTTGTTTGTTTTGCAAAAAAATATGTCAACGTGAAGCTATTTTAAGTGCGAACAATTTTTTTGCCTACCAAAATGTTGTCGAATGTCACCAAACATCAAAGATGTTTTTGTTAGGCTTCAATTATTATCTATTCTTTATTGACAGCTAACCTTCATCAAGTTATCATATATCGCAATTGATCCCAAGCAAATCAAACTATCATGGCTCCCGATGCTATTCTCAGGCAGATGATGTACAGTCTCTGTACTACCAGTAAATTAAACTGTTTATGCTGCTCGCTTAGGTACTGTTCTCAACTCTCTGCCCAGCACAGCGGTACTTTTCAAACAAGTTAAAAGTCTGAAGGCGCTTTGAATCATTCAATCATTCCTAACTCCCTAACAAAGTTGAGACTGCTGGAAATGAAAGCGGAAGAGAAGAAAATGGAAAAGTACAAAACAATTTCTCGGATCTTGGTATCTATTTTAATTTGATGGATGTTTCTAGTTATACAAATACCTCACATGTCTCAAGTGCGAACACAATACGAAAACAAAATTGTCATTACAAAATTTCATTTGTTTTTTGCAAACACCAAACCAAAGTAGTGCGAAGTGAAGTAGTGCGAACAGGCCATAACATGGTCAACAAAACGGCTATCACAAGATAAGAATTTGGTTTGCCATCAACGGCCATTTTACCATTCTACTACATGTAGTTTTGTATTCATTATTCATTACTAATTGGAATGGATGGAACTGAAAGTTTAATTAATTAATCACATTCAATCACACCCAACCATACACACTTC
Source organism: Desmophyllum pertusum (assembly GCA_029204205.1). Classification (NCBI taxonomy): domain Eukaryota; kingdom Metazoa; phylum Cnidaria; class Anthozoa; order Scleractinia; family Caryophylliidae; genus Desmophyllum; species Desmophyllum pertusum. The sequence continues at coordinate 40,666 of MU827855.1, read as the reverse complement.
ATGATGATTCTTAAAAAATGTTTTAACAGGGTGTTGACAAAACACTGACCTGCCGGTCAACTGACCCCTTCTAAAATTCACTGGGAAAATGTAGAAAAACAAAACAAAAGTAAGAAAAATTCAATGAGAGTACTGAGTTCAAGTTTCATAAATAAACTTAAACTTTAGCTCACCTGAAATTACCAAAATGGCCTAGAAGTGTGGCTATTACATGTAGGTCTATCTGACCTCAAGATTTCCTTACAAGTCATCATCGATAAGTGACAGGGTTTTGTTCGTTCTCGGAAATAATACATAGATAAGCATGTTAGCTACATGTACATGTACAGTATCGTCTGCATGAGGAAACTTCAGTGTAGCTATAAAAGCAACAACGTAAACACACACACGCAACAATGCAGTAGACCGGAAGTCATTGCTGTGTGTGTTTATTTTGTGCTTGGTTTATAGCTACAGTAGACTCACATCGCTATGGTAACTTGGGTTAAAAAAAAATAATCTCGAAAACCCTGCTACAGGGTGGGAGCTAGCAGCGAGGCCTGGGACCTAGTATACATGATGTGCACATTTACGAAATTTGGCCGAGCGATGACTAAGTTACTGGTTTGTCTAGAAATAAACAATGGCGGACGATGGCGTACATGACCTGCGTTTGTGTTTTGTTCAGAAATATTTTGGGCGATTCCACGTTCAAACATCTATGGGAACGGATTCACGGCTCGCTGTTTAACTGAACTTTGGTCATTGTGGGAACACACATGGATTGAAAATTACCAAAGCAAACTCCCGTAGAGGTACGTTTCTCGAATGATTGACAGATTTTTCTTTACTTGTTGCGATCATGTATAGCGTAAAAGCGGGCAAGATGAAAGGGCGCTGCCTGCCCCCCTGCCCTGCTATCTCGAACTCAAGACCAATTCCCTATGCCCTTGTTTTTTTCAGTCATTTACTATCGGCGCTGATCTCGAACTCTCTCGCTATCTCGAAACTGTTTTTCGTTCCCCTTGGAGCAGTTCAAGATAGCGGGAGTCTACTGTAGTTTTCCTCCATGGAGACAGCTAACATACTTATGATGTGACAGACTTTATTTCACACAAGCTTGTTTATATCAGAGAAAAAAATCTGTACTTGTAATGAAAACGTAGAGTCAGTAGACCTGAGCCGATACTTCCATGTACGCCATCTTAGAAATTTCAGGTAAGCTGAAATTGATATTTATGAGCTTGATTCAGGTCTCTCATATGTATTGTTCTGGATTTTGTTTTGATTTTCTCATATTTTACGCAGTGTAATTTTAGAGGGGTCCAGTTAGGGGGGGGTGGGGCGGAGGTAAGGGGGGGGTTCAGTCAGTGTTTTGTCAAAACCCATTTTAACACTTCATGTGGCATGGAAATGCAAGTGCAAATTAGGCACTGCGTGTCATGATTATGTAATATGTTGAGGCTTACATGTACTAGCTTGTTCTCACATGCTACAATGTACATTGTTAGGAATATTTTAAATATCTGGGTAGTATTTTGAATGATGTTCATGTTAAATTGCGTTCAGAACCCGAATGCATGCATGATCAAGCACCGTCACATTTTGGGGGGTTCAATTGTGACCAAATCAAAGCCAGTGAGCTCAAAATTGTTTCAATTTATAAAAAGCTTATCTTGTCCGCATATTGTAAAGTTCGCTACTCAGTTATTATAGCGAAAATATATAAGCTTATATAATTACGTACGGAGTATATGAAACAGTAAAGCCAAGCTTACCTTGCAGCATGTTTAGGCTGTCAAAGCAATCAACTGACTCGACTGCACGATTTCGACGTTCAAAATTTGAAGTTGACATCACTCAATCGGCACTAAAGAGACTGGCTTAAAAGGCGTACCCATGCATCTGAGGTGCCGCTGTAAGAAGACGCTACAGCTACTTCTAAATAAAGCGGCATTTCCGAGAAGGAGAAAACCTTTTTTAGGCAGTAAAAGTTCCTTCCAACAACCAGCCATAAAAGCTTACGAACAACACGTTGAAACCAGCGCCAAAACCACCGAGGCTATTCCGGGAGTGGTTACATTGCGCATGATTTGTTTCAGATCCAGACTCTCTCGACGCAAAGCCATTCTCGACCCCAGACCCTTCGCTGCTTTGATGCGCAAAAGAGAAGGGCTCTGGGGTCGAGATTGGACCCAAAGCAAGTCATTTACTAGTGGCGGCTATATTCGAACTCGGTTATTTCGAACTCCCCGCTATTTCGAACTAGTTGTGCAGTTCGCCTTGGCATAAAATCAACCCCGTTATTTCGAACTCTAAAAATGTTTGATGGAGAAAATCAGATCTTTACGGCATTATTTTGTAATGTATATATTATTGTCAGTCGTTGGGTACAGTTCCGGTTGTTACAGAATTGTACTATATATTGTCAATTTCTTGAAATAACAATTGTGTATAAGCACATAATCGCCTCAGATATTCGGATATAAAGTTTGGAGTTTTCTTTAGGGAAAATGAGAAAATTAATGCCTATTATTTTTGGAGAGATAAAAATTTTCGTTTTGGGTACAAAAAAGGTCGAGCTTGTGGATTTTCGGAAAGGAAAAAAGGTCAGCTAAGGATTTTCGGAAAGAAAATCTTCAGCAAAGTCCGAGGAGAGCTGAGGTTTTCGGGAAAATTGACTAAAAAAGCCCTAATAATTCGTGAAGGTCTAAGTTTCCATAGCCGAAGACCGAAGATATATAAATTTTATAGCTCAGCTTAGAATTTAAAAGCACATGCACCAGACAGCCTAAATAGTTGGGAGAAAACCGTCGTTGGGTCTGCCCTGGCTAAAGTCGAACTATTTCCCGTTTCCGACTGAGAGTTGCAAATTCGCCTAACGGGGTTTCAATGTATTTACATGGTTCAAGACAGCCCCTTTTTCGATTTATACATTGTTATTTACAAGGATTTACAAGGCTCCCCTTTATTCAATATTACATGTTATTTACAAGGGCTCCCTTTTCCGATTTACATGTTATTTACAAGGGTTCCTGAAAGGCCCCTTTTTTCGATTAACATGAATATTTACAAGGGCTCCATGACTAGGCCCCCTTTTTCGATTTACATGATATTTACAAGATCATAGATAACTGTAAATGTGTTTTAAAATAATTTTACATGTTTTTTACACTTTCTTGAATTCTCACTGTAAAAACTAAAACATGTAAATCACTATTTACAGTCCATTACATGATTATTAAACCTGTAATATAATGTAATTTTATTTACAAAACCCTAACCTGTAATAAATTACAATGGATTTTAAAACAACAAAGCTCCTTCACTGTACTTGCTACATGTAGTTTATGCATCAAGATGATTATTACTCAAACGAAGACACATGTGCATTGTTGCAATGGACAAACAGAAGTGCCAAGCTTAACGATCATCGCCTGAAGAACTTTCACGCAGAAAGTGATGCCGACCTCCTAATTGATCCAGACAGCAGTGGATTCGGCTACAAAATGTGCAACTACAGTTATCGGAGAGGACACTGACCTGCTGGTACTGCTGTGTCTACATGCTGATGTGAAATCGCACCCCCTTTTCTTCAAATCAGAAGTAAAACAAACAACATAGAAGAATTATATCAATCGACTGAAGAGTGCGATGAGTCCTGAGCTGTGCTTGTTATTGCCTTTTGTGCACGCGCTGTTTCAGGCTGTGATACCACTTCATGATTATATGCGGGAATTGGAAAAGAGCAGTACTTCGCAAGTTGAGAAGTGATTCATCCTTCAACGAGATTGCATATATTTTCACCAAAGAATCGAAAGAGCATTATGCTGCTTATATATGGAGCTCGAGGTCGCCCTGCTGAAGGCTTAGATGCGATACGCTACATGCGTTTCCTGCGAGATGGTAGCAACTAGGAGTACTACCGTCCAAGTCCAGAGTCTCCGTCCTACTGCAGCTGCTGCACGCTACCACAGTGCCCGAGTCTACTGACTTACAAGTTCAACAGTAGATGGGGAAAAGAGAGAAATTAAATCCAGAACATTGGGGGATGGATACGAGTTCAAGACCGCTTTGAAGCACGGACGACTGGTCTGCCTCCAGCTCCCGAGAATCTATTGAAAATCGTCTGGTGCATACACCTGTAAGCAAGGATCCGACAGTAGAAGGTGCAGTTGTAGAAAATTTGATATTCCATGCTCATTTGCATGGAGCGAGTACAGAGGTGTCAGCTGTACTGACTCAGACGCAAAAATTTCGACTTCTGAGGACAGTAACTGTAATGAACAAAGCTAGTAGAATGTCAGAAGAGATACCTACTTGTTAGCATATGTGTGAAATGGTATTACTATAGTCCTCTGATAGCCTTTTAAGTTAGTATCATTTTGTAAATGTTGTTTGAAGACCATTAAATTGAAAAACACTCAGTCAGATATGTTTGTTTTTGTGATGATTAAATGTTTTTGTATGCTTTAGTTACCTTTTTAACATATATACTTCCACAACGATTTCCCAGCTTATTGTGTTTCAAGAAAGCTCAAAATGCTACCATTTTTAATTTATGCAAATTGACTATGAGCAAACAAGGAAATTAACCATTTCCCCTATGTATATTTTCCTAGATCTTTTTGTATGTTGGTAAGGGTTACTTAAAGAGTTATTTGGCGCAGACAGACTTTCGTTGGAAGTTGTTATAATTCCAGAAAACACAAACATACCACCATTTTGAAATTATGCAAATTAGTTTATACGTAAATTTAAAAATTAACCGTTTTCCCCAGCGTAGATTTTTGTCGATTTTTTATATGTTGATTAGGGGCACATAAAGAGTTATTTAGCGCAAGAAGCCTTTCTGTTGCAATTTGTTCAAGGTCTAAGTATAGAATGACTGGACTAATAAAATCATACCCTTAATTTAAAGGTCCCAAAATATATCAAAATTCGTCTTATAGATTTTTGTGAAACTCCGCTTAGAGGAAGACAAACACCCAAGGTATAGGTGTCGTAGAGCATTTCCCTAGAAAATGCGGTTGAGGGCTAAAATTCGACTCAGAGCTAAAACAGGTGTGACGTCATTATCACGTGATATTCAATCCGATCTCCCCCAAAGACATATCATATTGTAGTTTCAGTCTATATGTAACACATGGGTTATAATGGATATGAAATTGAAATTAATCTGTTTAAGTATGGGAGGTTCAAAGTTGGAAGGTGATCATGCAAAAAATATTGGGTCCAGCCACCTTAAATGAAAAAACCCCTTTGAAACGAAATTTTTAAAAACTGGTTAGTATCAAACTGTCAAATGAAACAAGAAAGCCTTGGAGTTAGCGACTAATATTAATCTATGTACCTTTTACCCTCCCCGATATCTCAATAAATGCCTCAGTTCTTTCAAACATTTTTTTACATGGGCTTGTAATTGGTTATAATTTATCTTTGCTGACATCTACTCTTAATACTTCAATCATCAGATGAAGAATGAAGTTTTATGTTTCATCTCTTACAGTCTAACAATAAAATAATTAGAATAAAAGTTTTGAATTTAAGTTTGCCATAGGCCTTGTCATGCTAGGGAAAATTAGCTTAACAGGTAGCTAAGATAAAGCGGTAAAAGATCTGTAATAGACGTCACTCAAACAAGCACATCACAAAAAAACATATGCAATCATGGGGAATGATGATGCCAAAATATTGCAACTAAAAGTAGCAGCTGCAAGTTGTTCAAGTTTTTATTTATGGCTTACGCTGGTAAATCATACGGCTGCTTCTAGTTCAATACCAGTGTGGGGTTCACAGATCTGTCTTCCAGGTAATTCAAATTATGTTTCTTTTTCCTTTCCATACTTTAACGTAACATATAAAAACTATCAGGTTGACTGACTGAAAACAAAAGTGATTTCACAAAGTCCGTATATAGATATAGATATCACCTTTAAATGAAAGGAAGCAAGGTAGTTAGCCGAGCGTCCGCTATTTCATGCAGCATAAAATCCCCCTAAGTTTTGGCTTTCAGAATCAAACCTGTCCATTTCGCTCCCGTAACACGCTTTAACAATTTCGCATTATCTTTCAATTCATACAACTGCATAAGGAAACAGAACGACACAAATTGTCAAGCGAATTCCTCCTCCTTCTATTACGAAAGCTAAACAGAAACATAACAAAACACGTAAATGACTTCCCAATAAGAGCGACGAGTCGCAGAATCAAGTAATACCTGATCCTACGTATACTTGCAGCATTTTCGTTCGCAGTCCTTTGTCACTTATTCACTTCCAACTTCCCCAAACGAGTATAATTAAAATCAAGAAGCTGTACACAGCTTGAACTCGTGGCGGCAAACGTCTCGCTGCCCCATTCAGCCCATTTCAAGCATGTTAAGGCCTAACGTTTCTTTATTTTTTTGAAGACCATGCACGAAGTTTGAAAATTATAATTCATTCGACTACCGTATCTAAACATTCATAAAATCCCAGTAAATCAAACCGCTAAATTCAAACTACAACAAATTTCACATACCAATTAGAAGTTAAAATTCGTCCCAGCCAAGAAAAGAAATCATGCTAAAATACCTTCGCATAAAACTACAATTACAGCGAATTCGCAGATCACATTAATATCTGCAGTTTCCGAGATCCGTAGCAAATAAAACCGTGGTAATTTCCCTATCAATACCAATGACATAATCGGTGTCTCGCCCTGTCGGCAATAAAAAACACTCTCCCCCAGATCTCATTCTATCGGTTTGGCCGAGCCACTCGACCTAGGCAAATTTGTAACAACAAAGACGAATTTAAGGTAGTACAATTGGGTGAGTCGTAAAATATAAAGTTGCCTTCGTTTTCAGCCAGCTGGTAGATAAAACATTATTATGATCAATTCCAAAATATAAGAGTCCACCGTTTGCAGGTTTTGGAGAAAGCGGAGATTGAATTTCGTTGTCTGGGGCGCCATTTTAAGACGCCATCTTGGATGTAAGTATCGAACGGTGGAAGCTAAGGACATGCGCTCTGGTATTTTGTTCACGGGAGTCTCGCACAACATTCCAGATTATTTTTCGTGTGTGCTCATGTTGATCAGGCTGGTAAGTACAAGGCTCAAGATGGCGGATCAATTTGTAGAGAAATCGCGATGAAAAACTGGCTGAATTCGTCGAATTGGGCGTCTTTTTGACTTACATGTGATAAAATTTAACAAATTGCCACTAGGAAAAACTCAATGCTGACGAAATTTGGCACAGTTTTTGTCCACATGTTAAGTAATCTTCCTGCATTTAGCCGCAAAAAAACATTCAATTTGAATAAAATTAAGGGAGTCATGTCCTTGATTTTAATGCCTGTTAATAATTAACACAGAATTTGCTGTTTCACTGCGGCTAACTCATATTTCATGTATTTTCTTCATAACTGTTTATAAAACAAAAATTATGACTACTAATTAAAACATAAACCTAAAAATTAGAAAAAACTGATTTTTACACCGCTTGCGAGGTAATCAATTTCACACATTCCCGTTACGAAAATGAAAATGTCGATTTCAGAATCTGTTTCTCTGATAAAAATGACTTAACAACTTCTTCTATGGAATTTGAAATGGATTTGAAACAGTTCTCAAAAAGGGTCCTTTTTCGGAGCATTTTAGCCAGTTGTACTACCTTAAGATTCGAGCCGATTACGTATTAGCTAAGTTATGGTTAAAAAATAAGCCTACAGTCGAACCTCCACTAACGGCCACCTCTCTATAACGGCCACCTCTATACAACAGCTAGGAGTTTTCGTCCCGCCGTGCACCGATCCACACACTTTACTCTTACTGAAACCTCCCTACAACGGCCACCTCTCTATAACGGCCAGATAATTCTACACCAGGGTGGTCGTTGTGGAGAGGTTCAACTGTACTTACAAAAGAGTTTGGCCCAAAAGCGGTTGGCCCATAAAGTGCAGGACGACAAGGATATTCTGGGACAGACTGCCTAGCGGGCGCTGAGTGGAGAAGAGCGAGAGTTTTTAGGCGAGAAAGGCGAGAAAGAGCGCCTGCACTCTAATCGTGCTTGTTAACCAAGTGTTGTCAACACTTGTAATCGAATCGATCTGGACATGCTTTCCAGCAAACAGGAACATTTGATGTAGAAATTGAACTGGTTTGAAAACTCAAAATAAACCCATGTTTAGAGATGATATAGCGCCGTCACGTAATATCATCGGGGGGTCATTGGGGGCGGAAGCCCCTTTTTTGGCCCTCTCGAGCAGGAATTCTCTCGCTTCGCGCGTTTACTTCCTCTCGCGCGCGACCTCCAACTCGCGCTTCATTTTATTCCAGCAGGCGCTGTATAAGAGTTTGTATGGGGCCGAAATTCGATCGAAAATAATTTTCACTTTTCTTTCGAAAAGTTGTAAATAATACGCTACCCAAAACAGCTTCCAGAAGCCTCCCAGAAACGATAAAAACACAGGAAAAGACAACAGGTGAGGTGAACAGAAGATGATAGGGGTTCAAAGTCTGGCACCGTCCCATACAAACCTCTCTAATATTGCATCTGTTCTAAACTAGTACTGAAGGAAACAGATGCAAAATTAGAAGGGTTTGTATGGAGAAATTAAAAGCTGAAGTGCCCATATCTCGGCCGCAAATTGCAATGGAGAGCTAATTTTTGGCAAGTGGACGTTTTTTGACAAATTTCATAATTTCACAATTTTAATTTTTGTGACGTCATTACTTTAGTCTCTATTGCCATGTGCTTTAGCTGCTCTCCCAAGCCTCCCCCCAAGAGGTCAAACCTCTGTAGGTGGCTAATAGAGAATGCGCAATGACGGTATTTTTAAATCTAACCGACTTTCACGACTTTGAATTGCGATCTGCCCATCAAAGAAGTGGAGCACAGTAGAACCTCCACTAACGGCCACCTCTCTATAACGGCCACCTCTCCACAACGGCCAGTATTTTTCGTCCCAACCTTTCACCGATACATACACTTGACTCTAATTGAAACCTCCCTACAACGGCCACCTCTCCACAACGGCCAGATATTTCGGCCCCAAGGTGGCCGTTGTAGAGAGGTTCGACTGTATACGTAATGCAGTACAACCAGCACCTAGTAGTACAATACTGCAGTGGACTTAAAAAAACGATTATCCGGTACTGGGCCATGTTCAGGCTTATCAACTTTGTCCGTTAAAAAAAAACACTCACATGTACTTCTCGATACTTCAGTAATCACATACTGTTATTATTAGTCCAAGCAAAACGACGAATGACCAAAATTTACAACAAATTTCAACGGATTACACCGAGAATGTGGACATTGAATATCAGAATAAATTACCAGAATAAAGTGTTGGCCCGAAGGATTTATTCGGGTAATTTATTCTGTTATTCAATGTTGATATTCTCGGTGTAATCCGTTAATTTTTTTTGCGAATTGTAGTCATTCGTCATTTTTCTTGGAATAATAATAGCATGTGATACTGAAGTATCGAGAAGTACATATGAGTGGGATTTTTAAAACGGATAAAAATGATAAGCCAGCACATGCGCCGACCCGTGAAACACTCACTTTAAGCAGTTTGATGCCACCCCTGGATGCCACATACTCCCCATACGCATATGATAACTCGAACTGATTCATCGTTTCCTCCGAGGGTTCGAGTTATCGGGATTCTACCGAATATGAAAATTGCTCAACATACCCTGTCCACAGTTGTCAATTGTACGACAGTCGCTTCCATTTTTTAATTTTTTAATTATTTTTATTTATTTTTTATTTATTATTTTTTTTGTTAAAAAAATTGCTTGTAATTCCTTCTTTTCCACACACCAGGAAACACAGAGAACTTCAACTGTAAGTTCCAGGATTATTTAAGTAGATTAGACCCCTACATTAAATGTAACACATATTTTCTTAGTTATATGGCCTTCCTTCATCTATATGGCCTAAGCTCCTATATATATACGAGTCTCCTGTACCTCAGTGGTAGAGCGTCGATCCGACCAGTCAGGAAGGTCAAAGGTGCCACTCTTGTTCGGAGAACTCGGAATATATTTTTTTCCAAGTAGCTTGTGCCACTGACTGATAAAACATCTTGACATATTTTATTTGCTATCGCTTCTTTTCCTGCCAATTTCGCTGCCGAGCTTTTATAAGTCCTTTGAAAACTGTGGCGAAATTGATTTCCGCTAGGTTAAAAATTTACATTGCAAATTATTCCAAGAGCGCGTGTTGACGATGATAATTATTCATCACAAGTTCACGGTTTACCATCACCTTCGTTGATTGTTGCTCCGTTTTATGTCTCTGCAAAGAAAGGGAAAAGGTTGCTACTCTATGCTTGTAAAACAGAAGACTGTGAACAGTTAGTACAAGAAGGCAGATATGCTCTGTGGCCAGGTACCGACGATTGGACCGACGTTTGACCTAAAGACATGATTTGGTCCTCAAGGTAAACGTACTTAATTCATTCTGGAGGCTATAAAGGAGTCGAGCTCGCTAGTTTGAATATTCTCCATGGGTCAGGTACTAGATCATGACATAGAATATTGTTTAAAAATAATAGTTTTCTAAGCTAGAAAAACACGGCTAAAGCTTACTTAATCTATATCGCTGTTTTGCCTTAGATATGTTTTCTTGATTATACTGAACTTTCATGTATTTCCTTCCGTTCCTAGCTGTCAGTTTAGAAAGTAAAAAAAAAACGCAGTCCAAATGTACGCCTCGCGGACCCGGCATCTTGATGCTGGAGCCCTGGGGAGCAATTTTTCAGTGTGGTTTCCAGGCTTTCATGAGCGTTTATTTCAAGATGGCGGACAATTCAGATTTATAATTTGCTGCCTCAGGGAATACCTGAATCAACCAACCAATGTTATCATAAAATGGCACAGAGAGAGAGTAGTCAGTTGGCTGATTTAGCGAGGTAAGCACAAATTATTGTTGTTGCCGTATTATTTCCCGTTCTACAATAACATTCAACATATTGTCAACGAGTCGCAAAATCAGAGCATCGAAATGTCCTAAAGGTCCTCTCAAACCCAGCAGCGCTTTCCAATATATCGGGCGATGGTTCCGGACCATCCGGATCTTGTTTAATACTTTGGTAAAACTTCAGTATATACGACATAGAAAATACACTATATAAATGCAGAATCATTAATACCATACAGTCCCGGTATTATTAATAAATGGAAATCAATCATTGATTGCCAATCAATATAATCAATAGTAATCAATAATAATCCATTGATTGATATTGATTGATTCAGCCAATCAATGAAAATCGATACTCACTCAACGAGTCTTCTTAATTGCTATTGATTATTATTGATTTTTATAGATATTCAATACATGATTGCACAACAACAGTAAAAACCCGTTGGTAACGCGGCACATGATATATTTACGCTGTGGTAATCCGATTGTACACGCACTTGAGTACGACACATTTGTAACTGGTCCATAAAATGTTGAAGAAAAAAGTTGTTGGTGAAAATAATGTTTTCTGCTGTCAAGAAAAGAGGAGATGGCGGGAACAATTATTCATAATAAATATGAGAACAAATGTTCTTTATTAAAGTCATGTTTCAATCCGCGGTACGGAAAAAAGATGGCGCCGCGCGCGGAATTCTGGTTAAATCGACCAAATCAGGCCAAGCTCATGTCAACAAACATGGCCGCGGGTCAAGAAGGTCGGCGCGTAGAGCTAGACAAAAATGTAATTTACGGTGCTAATTTAGCGAAAGACATCGATTTTTTTATCTAAAGCAGAAGCGATAAGGTGTTGAAGTGTAGGATATATAGAAATTTAAGCAATAGCACCTTGAAAGAACTAAAAAACAAGTAAGTTTTCAAGTCGCTTTGTAACTTTGTTTCATTGCTGCCACTTCGATTTCTAATACAACCATTAAGTACAATTGAATTTGAAAAGGTTCTTCCTATTTGTGACAATAAAGAATTCAGGTATACATCAACTATGGCTGGGACAAGAAGCTGCTGGTGGACTCAGAGGGCAAAGTGTCCGAACAGAGAAGAAAACAGATCGAAAGGGAGATTGAGAATCCAGGGCGCAAAGTTTACTCGAAGGCGAGGGAATCCCCCCGGACAAGACACGTACTGAAGGATATACAGAGCCACTGAATGCAGTCATTGGAGCTCGTGTGTGTCAGGTTCAGCTTGAACAAGACTGTGCAAAGAGCAATGACTGCATTCTTCAATCCTTTGTTCCCGAATTAAATAAATCTACAGGTATTTCTTACTAAGAAAAAATATTAGTTTTGTTAATTTGTTTCTCCATGTTTGCAGTACAATTCTTGACAACAAATCCTTAAAAAATTTGTTATGACAACCACTGCTATAAATAAACTTGGAAGTATTAACAGGACAAGTCCCAGACTTTCAGAACTTGTTAGCCCTCAGGCAGTGGGCAAATGCTTTGGTACAAAGCTGCTGTGAAGTTAAGTTTGTGTGTGAGGAAATTCATTCATACAAGGGCGGATCCAGGTGTGATGAATTTGGATGGTTAGCCAACCTCCTTTTCTCTAATTTTTAAGCATAATCTTTGTAACAGGCCCCCCCCCCCCTTTTTAATCTCGATTTTCTTAATAGGACAAGTGATTGAACAAAGTACTACCTGGTCTGAATACAAAGGCCAGTCAACACCAGGAAGGTTTGATTGCCCTATCACCACTCATGCTACCAGTCTTTGCATCACATATCTATCATATGTATCACGTCTGATGAAGAAATTTTATCAGATAGTGAATATTGTCCTTTGCACACCAAGGAGACAGGTGGCTTGCTGACAAAGGCTTTTTTGTTCAGCACATCCTAGATAACTGGGATGTCAGAGTAGAAACACCAGTCAAGTTGGATGAAAAAAGAAACAGTTTTCCATGGAAGAGGATATTCATAATAGGAAGAACTCGCAAGTGACTGGGTCCATGTAGAGAGGGGGATCAGACGGGTTAAGGTGTTTAGAATCTTTTGAGGGAATATCTGGGGTGGGGGGTACTCTTATATGTATCCTTATTCGACCTAGATTCATAAACAGGGTATGGGTTTTTTGACTTGATGCTGTCATAGACACCTGGTACATGGGTGCCCCTTCAGTTACCAGGAAATATTTCCCCCGACATTTTCTGCAGGCCCTGCTGCCATCCAACCTTGTGCGCGTCTGACAAAAATTGATGTCAATGTTGACAATTCAATAAATTGCTGTCAGGAATCAAATGCTCAAATAAAAATAAATACCTACCTGTAAATAGCTTTTGTCATAAACGGCACTTCCCTGACCACTTCCCTTCAAACTGGGGTTGGGCAGGGCCCGGGGGTTGAGGAATATCCCTCTTCGCTATCTACACCTGAAATTTAAATTGTGGAAGGTATGCTGCTGGCTTACTGCTTTCTTACCACCTCTTGTTAGGGATCATGAGGAGTTTGGATGTCACAACAGTGGAGTAAGCATTGTTAGCTTTACTGTAAAACACTTTGAATTTTACCAAAAATAATCTCCAAATAAGAAAAAAGTTTTGCCCAAGAAGCAATCATCTCTCAAAATGGTTTATAGTGTGCAAAGCTGAATGCTAACAGAGTGATTTTTGTTTACGATGGCTTTATTTGATCTCTCATTAGCATACATTAACTGAAAATTAAATGTAGTCTGACAAACTTACAGATAAAGCGACTGTGCCATTTTTAAATCAAAATAATTTCAAAATTCAATATGATGTCAGCAAAGATCGCCCAGGGAAGATGTTGAGGAGGGCTCGGAAATATTTTAAGGGCTTTAAGAAGGAGGGGCTTTGAAAAAAAATACCATGTCTTGGGGGAGATCTCCTAAATTTGAATTGTACCAACTGATTTTCCAAAATGCTGTATATTGTGTCATTGAGGTTGAATTTATTGAATTGAATTTATTAAATATTTTTGGGGGGTCAGTACCCCAGACCCCCTGCCCCATCCATTTTTTTTCTGGAGATTATGCTAGGTACTACATTCAAAGCCACATGATCCGAAAAACATACTTCTTTCACGTAGATTACATACATAGAATTTGTTATAACATTGGTGTATTTTCCAGCCTTCAAACAGTCATCACAGAGGACAATATATGGTTGGAGGGGACTCCTAAATTATTCTGTATTCACATTCAAATGCTTAATTAAGCCCTCGGTTACCCTTCAGAAAATCCCAAGACTAGTTATACAGCAAATAAATATTGAATTGTCATATTATTTATTATGAGAGAAAATAGATAATACTATACACATATTTCGAAATCAAGAATATGTACAAATTATTTATAACATATTTTATTTTAGGAAACCCAAATATTTATTGCATGTGAATATTTATTTATTGTAAGAAAAAGTGAACATTCTATGGACAGCATGTAGCAAGAGCTGATTGTTTAAATTAGATAACAGGGGGGGGGGGGGGGGGGTGGTTAGCCACCCAAATTCACCAGCCCTGGATCCGCCCTTGTATTATGAATGAATTTCCTCATACACAAACTTAACTTCACAGCAGCTTTGTACCAAAGCATTTGCCCACTGCCTGAGGGCTAACAAGTTCTGAAAGTCTGGGACTTGTCCTGTTAATACTTCCAAGTTTATTTATAGCAGTGGTTGTCATGACAAATTTTTTAAGGATTTGTTGTCAAGAATTGTACTGCAAACATGGAGAAACAAATTAACAAAACTAATATTTTTTCTTAGTAAGAAATACCTGTAGATTTATTTAATTCGGGAACAAAGGATTGAAGAATGCAGTCATTGCTCTTTGCACAGTCTTGTTCAAGCTGAACCTGACACACACGAGCTCCAATGACTGCATTCAGTGGCTCTGTATATCCTTCAGTACGTGTCTTGACCGGGGGGATTCCCTCGCCTTCGAGTAAACTCTCAATCTCCCTTTCGATCTGTTTTCTTCTCTGTTCGGACACTTTGCCCTCTGAGTCCACCAGCAGCTTCTTGTCCCAGCCATAGTTGATGTATACCTGAATTCTTTATTGTCACAAATAGGAAGAACCTTTTCAAATTCAATTGTACTTAATGGTTGTATTAGAAATCGAAGTGGCAGCAATGAAACAAAGTTACAAAGCGACTTGAAAACTTACTTGTTTTTTAGCTCTTTCAAGGTGCGATTGCTTAAATTTCTATATATCCTACACTTCAACACCTGATCGCTTCTGCTTTAGATAAAAAATCGATGTCTTTCGCTAAATTAGCACCGTAAATTACATTTTTGTCTAGCTCTACGCGCCGACCTTCTTGATCCGCGGCCATGTTTGTTGACATTACCTTGGCCTGATTTGGTCGATTTAACCAGAATTCCGCGCGCGGCGCCATCTTTTTCCGTACCACGGATTCCAGTGATGCTTTTTTGGAATCAATGAAAATCGATACTCACTCAACTCGAAGGACTTTGATTTTTATGGATTTTCAATATCAATCAATTAATTGGTATTGATAATATTTATTATTATTGATTTGCATTGATTGATATCGCCGGGCATACAGTCGGTAATTCTTTCAGAGCGGATGAAGAAGGACACTTTTTAGATGAGAGCTGGGGATAGTGATGGCCGGTGGGGGAGGGGAAAAGGGGTGTTTGGGGGGAGGGGGGGGGGGGGTCATAGCTTGGGATGTAACCCCTGCACTGTACCAGACCACTAAACGCTAGTTATTTATCTAGTTATTTATAGTATAAAAACCCATAAATGAACATACTATTCCAGATAAATACGATAGTGTCGCCATTTTCCTAGATAACAACGGCGTCTGACATTTGCAGACTGTAGAATGCACACTGACTGACACTGAAAATTCTAATAACAGTGACGTTATAGACAATATTTTCCCCGAAAAATGATGTCAGCCTCGTACCATAGCTTATTTTCTCTTCTTCGTATTAATATGATCAAAAGCACATTATTAATTAAGTAATGTATTGTGCTTATCAAATAAAAGACTGAATAATAAAAAACACTTACTCCTAATTCGTTCAGTTGGGAATATTTTAACAGTTTTCGGGTTAAATTTATTTACGATTAGATACCAGTGTATTCAAGTATTGTACAATAAATTATTGATACATTGTCAGGGGTTTTAGGCTTCAGATTACGGCAGAGCATGATGGTGTTGTCGCGATAAGAATATTCTGTTTATTTAATTACAAAACATGTGCATCTGTTTAACAGGTTTTCAAACTGGCGTACGTCTTTTTACTTGGTTCATCGTCCAAGTATTAATTTGTCCTTTCCTGGGTGACTAAAAGACTCGGTCGAGTCGCTCGGCCAAACCGGCAGGATGAAATCTGGGGCAGAGTACTGTTCACGCAATGCAGTATTTTCAAGTCTTGAGCCCCATTTACACGACATTCATTTTGGGTCCGGCACTCCTAAATTTTGGCACGCGGGCCGATAGTTTAGGGCACGGCCCGCTTCATTTACACGACAAAATATGTTCGATTTTTTTCAATGTTCATTTCTGAGCGGCGCCCCAAAAATAAGAACGGCACTCTTAAATTTGTGAGTCCCCGAGATTATTTAACAGCGGCTCACATCATTTTTAGCGCATTCGTTCAAATCAAAATGTCAGATACTCAATGTCGATTGCCTAAAGCAATTTTATGGCTTGATACGCCTTAAAAAAACGAAAAGTCCTGACAGAAATGCGGTACGAAACAAGGTCATCACTTGTACCGTGGCATTGAAGCAGCGATAGTACGGCTTTATGCAAGCTATATTGAGCTGTTTAATCCTTCTGCGCTTGAGAGAGGTATGCATACATATCATCCCTGTTCTTTTGCCTGGTTTGACATGTTGAAATGAATCAAGTCGGAGAGCTGTGGTACGAGGGACATTTGCTTCTGGGTGCAAATAACAAGAAAAATTAGCGTTCAGAAACGAATTCTTGATAAAACAGTGTAAAAAGCCTGTATCTCATAATACAGCCGAGCCAAAGAAGATCTAATAATTAAGCCATATAAGCAGAAAACGGCATTGTAATACTAAAAACCGCATTTTACTGAACAGATTATTGAAAATACCGAGGGGTCAAAATTAAACATGGCGCATGATGTGAATTTATCAACATGCATGTACATCACCTCTAGCTAAAATAATGCTACTGCTATGAATGACTGTTCCTCGAATAGTAATTTACATGAAGCAAATTACAAGGGTCGAACAAAGCCGCAGTTAGTGTCCAAAATGGAAAACGGCATAGACAAATCAGTCACGTCGGTTAAAATACTCGCTATAAGAAAACAAGTTTTACTACCCGTTGTTGTTATAAGCCTTATATACTGAAAATCTATAACTTCAAACGAGTAGAAATCCGACTGATTACTCTGTATTTGAGGGCCATTTGTATTCCTCTTTAGGCCAAGCTTTTACGGCATATCTCGTCAGGACACACCGTTTTGCGCATGTGTGATTGGAATTTTGCACCCCTAGTTTTTTTCTCCATGTCGCCGAAGCTCTGGGAACGAGAATGCATCTCTTTTTGGCACGCGGGCCTCTTTTTAGGCGGGCCGAGACTACCTCCTGAGGTGGTCTCGGCCCGCCTAAATTTTTGGGCACGCGTGCCAAAAATTTTGCATTTACACGGCAAAAATCAAGCAGGCCGTGCCCTAAACTATTGGTCCGCGTGCCAAAATTTAGGAGTGCCGGACCCAAATGAATGTCGTGTAAATGGGGCTTTGGCGAAGGTGTGTTAAATTTTGTGGGGTTATTTTTATTATACACATTTGAGGAAATTGAGTCTAACTTGAGTGGAACTTATGTGTAATATTCCGAAAACGGCGCTCTTTTTCTATCGGGAAATGTTTTTTTTGTGTTTGAAATGTTTCATCGGAACAGAACAAAAGAATAACAGTTTATTTACCAAAGTGGTTGGATGAGAGCGGGGGCAGAGTGCTGTTTCTGTGCTTATTTTTTATTATTGTTGAATGGATTCATATAAAGCAATCAAGTGCTCTATGAATCCATGATGTACTGAAATTTACAACTGCATGGTTATTCGAGACAATGGAGATGCATAATGAGGGCAACAAGCCACTAGCGCGAAACTCAGCGCAATATTTACCTGTGTTTGAGGCTAAAAATTGTGCCAAGCGCACTCCCTCCCGGGTAAGTCGGCAAGCTGGCGGCCGGCGTTCAAACTTGGCGGGAAATTCAGGTACAGAACTGTACTTACCCGGGAGGGAGTGCGTTTGGTATTGAGCGACACAGAGGTTACGCATGTCACCCCTGGTGGTGTATACTTTGGCAATCGGCCGTTGGTTTTTGACCCACTTTTTGGAACATAGCCTCGTTTCCATTCAATGGCCGTCGGTTCAAATATTTAGCTGTTTTCAACGTAAAACTGTGCTTCGAGAGATCGGTCTATTGGCAATTGAATCACACAGAAAGGTAAGTACATCATCCTTCTTGAGATTTAGTGTGATTTGAAAGCGCCGGCTGGGGAAGAAATATATTTTTTGTGAGCATTTCGAACCGGACCTCGAAAAACGGTTGGCGAAATGCTCAAATTCGTTTCCGACCTTGTGTTTCTCTTAGTACACTACAGTGGCATATTCGCCCAAAACGGCCTCCGGAAGCGATAAAAACACAGGAAAAGACAACAGGTGAGGATTTAACACTTTAATTCACATTATTTACAACTTTTCGAAAGAAAAGTGAAAATTATTTTCGATCGAATTTCAGCTCCATACGAACTCTCATAATACGCTTTGGTGACCTGTGGTAATATACGTCACTTGCCCATCGTTATTTAAAATATTGGAATAAACGTTTAAGACCAGATGAAACAAACAATAAAGTTTGCTACAGGCTTTTTCATTAGATCATGTAAGGAAAATTGGCCTAATTATAACTGGTAGTTAAGATGGAGCGCTGAAACGGATCTGTACTAGACGTCACTCAACAATCGTTATTAGGAAAGAAGCGGGCTTAAACACTTTATTGACAAGTCAACCAAGCACATAATAGAAACAATGCTATCATGGGGAATGATGATGCCGAAATATTGAAACGAAAAGTAGCAGCTGCAAGGTGTCGAAGTTTTTATTTCTTGCTTTCGCTGGTAAGTCATACTGCTTCTAGTTCAAGACCAGCGCGGAGTTCCAGATCTGTCTTCCAGCAGGTAATTCAAATGCATTTTTAATTTCTTATTTTTCCTTTCCATCATTTAACGTACGATATAAAGACTATGAGGTTTATTGAAAAATAACTGTGATTTCATGAAGACGGTGGAAATAAATTTAATAGTCGGTATATAGACGACAAATTTAAATGAAAGGAAGCAATGGAGAATGGAGTTAGCGTCCAATCTTTCAGAGGCAGCTTTAAAACGACCTTTGGCTTTCAGAATCAAACCGAACATCGATCCCTTCATCTTTCAATATATTATTGTCGAACTGCCTCCATCAGAAATTAAGTATCATGATTCAAGTTTTGACTTCTTTATAGTTCAAGAGTACCTTACATTTTTTTACGCGATCAAGACGAACATATGAAGCTGACGATTTGAATAAATTATTTTTGTCTGGATTTTGTTGGAAATAACACGATATCAAGGCAAACGAGGTTTACATATATTTAACATAAATCAAAGCCTATGAAAGCTTATATTATGAGTTTGGGTTATGAGCCACAGTAAGTTTTAACTTTTATAATTTTGAAAAAATTAAGCTCACGAGGACATAGATGTTATTGAGCTAGCGTGAGATCCGTATTGGGAAATATCGGTCGAGTTATTGTTTTTTTTTGCAAGAATCTTGGAAAACTGTACTAGTCTAGAACTATGTTAGATATGTTTTTAGTAAAATATGTCGAGGAAATAACACACTTCTGTTAGCAAAAGTTTACGCGAAGAATTGTAAATTACCTTTTCTTGAACCGGGGTTATTTTATTTGAAACCACAACAAGGGGACACTAAAACACTATTTATTAAAACTAAAATAAATGTTTTTTTTTTAAATTTCCTTTCACGCACGAGTAGTTTAAAATAGTTCCCTTATTTTTCTTGTTTCATTGGTTCCGCAGTCCCAAGTACTAGATATTTTCGATTCAAAGGCATAAATGAGAAAACCATGAACTAAATTTTAATTGTGAGTATCAAACTGTCAAAAGAAAGCCTTGGAGCAGGCGACTGGTATTTCATGCATCTTTTTTAACTTCCCCGATATCACAATCGGCGTAAGTTCTTCAAACATTTTTAATTTACATGTGTTTGTAATATTGTGGGCATAATTTTGTTTTTGGACTGACTCCCACCACGGAATGATTGATTTTTGCTGACATGTACTCTTAATAATTCAATCATCTTACAGCTAGCTATAGCAATAATTTATTAGAATAAACGTTAAGGTACCAGCCACCCCAAAAATTACCGTTTTGTGATATTGTCGATGTTTTGAAATTCTGATAAATCTCGCAAAGAGCTTTGATTGCCAAAAAAACTATATCTCAAAATATTATTTATGTGGAAAGCTATTGAACATGAAATAATTCCTTCATTATTTTTCTATAATTGGCCGGTTGACATTTCAGTCCTATATCTTCAATTATCCCGCAATAGCGTCTTGTGATAATTGTCTGCGCGGCCGATTTCATAGCGATTTGGTGAGTTGGTGTTTGCGAGGTTGTCTCTATGAAAAGATTGAGAAAATATTGCTTCCATCTGTTTCTTTTGATGTCCTCAAAAAACAAAAAGAGACCGTGTCCGGTGTCCGTGTTTTCGGAACAACCAAGGCCAAAGCAATCGAAATGGTCAAGAAACCGTTCATCAACGAATCTGCCGCTTCACTAGCAGCGAGCGACAGAGGTTTTTCTACCACTTCCAGAGTCAAGGCAAAGTGACTTCCATTAGATCCAATAAAAGCAAACATGAAGTCGCCATGTACAAATACTTGTTTTTAGGTTGACTTCTGTGATACAAAACAGCACACAAGTCGCCCTTTTTTTACGGAGCGTGCGACCGAACTCGCGTGCATGTATTTACTCGAATATTCGCATACTGTGCCTGTAAAAATAACTGTGGAAGATAGAAGCCGGAATGTTTTACCCAGCTAATCTCATTTCTGACAGCATAGTTGTTTTGTGATCTCTACTGTTATTATCGTCAATTTGCAGCGCCGTTCGCCTTGTTCGCTTTCTTAAGCGTTTACTTCGTTCGCTTTCCTTTCCTTTTTTCCTTTTTGACCTTTTTATCGTGATGTCCTATTGAAATTCGTATGAAATTTGAATCAGAACACAAATTCCTCTTTGCGACCTTAGCGAAATGATACTCTCGTTTGATTCACAAACATATTGGATATTTGCCGCGGCCAGCCGTGGAAAAATTGACGCCTGCTACACTGCATGTAGGTTTTCACAGACCTACTGTTACCGAGAGAAACTGCACGCTTTGTGTCCGAATCAACTGGTCATTCACTCACACACGTATAATGAAATTAATCTCATTATAGCAAGAAGCCTTCTGAATTATATTTTGTTTTGTTTCTCGAAACAAACGTCGCGAAGAATCGTACGTACATTTTGAGTTGCAAGTCAACAACGGCTCTGGGCTAATTTCGTTGAAATCAAGCGAAACTTCTCTCAGATAGTTCACCTTAAAATCTGTGTCTGTGATTTTTGAATTATTGTTTCATTCAAACGTTATGGCCGTTTTTCTACAGTCAATGCTATTTCCTTCACCCACGTCACTTTGACTGCTTCAAGTAAAAAAACAAACAAATGCAGTTATAAAAAAAAATCGCAGACAGGGTTTTTTACATAAAAGTGTGAATAAGACATGCAGTAATAACCGTTTTGTTCCGTTCCGATGATTTTTGGCGCGCGTGAAACTCGTTTTTGTGAAGTCATGTGCTTTTGAGAACGCTCTCTATTTTAGACTCCTATTAAAATCTTGCTGCTATAAAATAAAAAGTAGTAAACTACAACTATTAGGCTTTGAAAACATATATGGTTTATATATAATAGGGTTTTTTTAAGCAAACGATACGTTTGCTATAGGCTTTGTCATTAAAGCATGCGAGGGAAAATTGGCTTAACCGGAAGTTAAGATGGAGAGCTGAAAGATCTGTAATATACGTGACTCACCTATCGTTATTGGGAAAGAGCTTACGCTGGTAAATTTTACTGCTTCTAGTTCAAGAAGACCAGCGCAGGGTTACATATCTGTCTTGAGTTCCAGGTAATTCAATTATATTTTTACTTATTTTTATTTTATTTCCAGTACCATATAGAAAATATCAGGTTCACTGAAAAGCACAAAAACAATGAATGAGTTTATTAAGTTTGATCCCTTACAGTCTTAGCAATAAAATATTGGAATAAACGTTTAAGACCAGATGAAAACAAACAATAAAGTTTGCTACAGGCTTTTTCATTAGATCATGTAAGGAAAATTGGCCTAATTATAACCGGTAGTTAAGATGGAGCGCTGAAACGGATCTGTACGAGGACGTCACTCCACCATCGTTATTGGGAAAGAAGCGGACTTAAACACTTTATTGACAAGTCAAACAAGCACATAATAGAAACAATGCTAACATGGGTAATGATGAGGCCGAAATATTGAAACGAAAAGTAGCAGCTGCAAGGTGTTGAAGTTTTTTTTTCTTGCTTTCGCTGGTAAGTCATACAGCTTCTAGTTCAAGACCAGCGCGGGGTTACAGATCTGTCTTCCAGCAGGTAATTCAAATTAATTTTTAATTTCTTATTTTTCCTTCCATAATTTAACGTACGATATAAGAACTATGAGGTTATTGTAAAATAACTGTGATTTCATAGAAGACGGTGAAATAAAATTAATAGTCGGTATATAGACGACAACTTTAAATGAAAGGAAGCAATGGAGTTAGCGTCCAATATTTCAGAGGCAGCTTTAAAACGACCTTTGGCTTTCAGAATCACACCGAACATTCCTTCATCTTTCAATATATTATTTTCGAACTGCCTCCATCAGAAATTAAGTATCATGATTCGAGTTTTGAGTTATTTATAGTTCAAGAGTACCTTACTTTTTTACGCGATCAAGACGAACCTATGAAGGTGACGCTTTGAAGAAATATTTTTTGTCTGGATTTTGTTGGAAATAAAACGATATCAAGGCAAACGAAGTTTACGTATATTTAACATAAATCAAAGCCTATGAAAGCTTATATTATGAGTTTGGGTTATGAGCCACAGTACGTTTTAACCTTTATAGTTTTGAAAAATTTAAGCTCACTAGGACATAGATGTTATTGAGCTAGCGTGATATCCGTTTTGGGGAAATATCGGTCGAGTTCTTTTTATTTTTTGCAAGAATCTTGGAAAACTGTACTAGAATTATATTTGATATGTTTTTAGTAAAATATGTTGAGGAAATAACACACTTCTGGTGGCAAAGGTTTACGCGAAGAATTGTAAATTACCTTTTCTTGAACGGGGGTTATTTTATTTGAAACCACAACAAGGGGACATTAAAACACTATTTTATTAAAACTAAAATAAACGGATGTTTTAAATTTACTTTTACGCACGAGTAGTTTAAAATAGTTTCTTTATTTTTCTTGTTTCATTGGTTCCCCAGTCCCAAGACCCAAGTACTAGATATTTTCGATTCAAAGGCTTCAATGAGAAAACCAAGAAAGAAATTTAATACAAAGAAATTTAATTGTCAGTATCAAAATGTCAAAAGAAACAAAAGAAAGCCTTGGAGCTAGCGACTGATATTTCATGCACTTATTTTTAACTTCCCCGATATCACAATGTAGTTTAAAAACATTTTCTTTTCATGCGTTTGTAATATGGGCGTAATTTGTTTATTTTTGAACTGACTCCCACCATGGCATGATTGATTTTTGCTGACATCTACTCTTATTAATTCAACCATCCGAAAGCTTTATTAAGTTTAATCTCTCACAGCTAGTAACAATATATTAGAATAAACGTTAAGGTATCAGCCACCCGAAAAATTACCATTTTGTGATATTTTCGATGTTTTGAGATTCTGATAGATCTCGCGAAAAAACTTGATTTTCAAAAATTCGACCTCAAAATAGTATTTGTGTGGAAAGTTATTGAACATGAAATATTTCCTTCATTATTTTTTTTATAATTGGCCGGTTGACATTTCAGTCATCTTTCTTCATGCAATTATCCCGCAATACGATTTTGAGAGTTTTTGTTTGCGTTGGCTGTCTGAAAATATTGCTTCCAACTATTTCTTTTGTTGTCCTCTAAAAAGAAAAGAGACCGTGGTCCGTTTTCGTCAGCAAGCCAAGGTCAAAGAAATCGAAATAGACAAGAAACCGTCCATCAACGAATGACAGGAAAAAAACAACAGTAGGTGAGCAGCTACTTTTTTAACGCTGTTTATTCTTCTCCAGTTTTTATTCATACTGACAACACGGGGGATCTGCTTATTATAAATCGATTATCCCAACAGGCTCAAATCACATCTCGAAGAAAAGGTTAATTCCAACATAGCTTATAGTAAATGACAAGTAGTCCATTATAAGCCAGTTGTTTGAAATAATTGTTTTTTGTTTTGCTTCTATTTATCCCGTGCTGTGTTTTCTTACTTACTTATGAATATATTTTTTGTTCTTCCTCTTCTTTCTGAGCTCACCAAATGAGGGAATAAATATGAAAATAAAAGTAGAAAATAAAATAAAAGAAGGAGCGGCAGCCCATATAAAAGCGGTTGTACATTCAACAAATATTATTCACAAAGGAGATTGGTAGCAGTCGGCAATAAAAAAGTAAAGCTATATAGTGAGAATTAACTTGCCAAAATTGCATGTAAACCTCATCGCACATATTCTACAGTTCCCGGATTCGTTCTGCTGCAATGTTTGTATAAATAAATACGTTGACTGAATACGTATCTTGCGAGTTTCCGCACTATGGCCGGGTGAATGGAAAACACTGTTTACATTTAAGGGGATAGTATGGTATATCAGAAGCGCGTACTTTGCTTTTTTATGAATTTCGTGCTGTTCGCGACATAATTTGCCGATTGCTAAGGTTTCTATCTACAACTGAACTAATCCAGCGAAACATTTACATGACTTGTCTTCCGCGCGTATCATTATATCATTATCCTTTTTGAGGATCCGGTAGCTAGGGCGTGTCGGCCGAAAGCGTTCTTGACACAAGTCTTGCTAGTGAGCTTACCTTTCCATCGTTCACACTGTGCACCATTAAGAAATCAATGCTAACGAATTATTAATTGACGGGTGATTCAAGTCAAAAGGATCGCCCATTGATGTCCAGAATTTCGCGCCATCGGATGACAGTTTACCAAGGAAATAGAACATCGATACACAAGACTTTAATTAACGCACTAAAATAGGTTTCTAAAATTCATCTGTTCACATTGGGAACATCGTGGTACAGATCCTCGAGTTTACACTTTAAGACATCAGTAAAAGTGACGAGAGTTCTTGCAATTATAACAAGGAGAAATATGCTAAGACTCTGTGGACCTCGAAGCCTGATTCCATAACTGCGAATATATTATTCTAAAATTAAATTAATCCCCTTCGTAAATCGTCTTTATTTACAGGTTCCATAGTACAGGTGGGATGCTGGACTGATTATGGACAGAAAATTACTTTGCACCAAGGGATTCATTTTCTTGTTATTCGTGTGGAATGTAGATATCACACTACAATGTGAGTACACCTTTTTTTCTTCACGTAATTTCTAGAAACTTTTTAATTTATGCATCGATCAATTCCAGCTGTTACCATCCTTCCCCCGGTCTGACCCCCGCGATTTGTATTTTTTTTATCGTGGGACTACAAATTCCCCGCCTCCGGGCAACGGAAAAGCAACACAAATTATTGATTAAAAAAAAACATGTCAAAAGCATCAGTGTATCGCTGATAACGAAGTTGCTGCCTGGGTGAAAGTTATAATGGAAAGTCTTGCTTTGAATTGGAACGTATAAAGACGTTGCTTCTACGGGCAACGGAAAAGCTTGAAAAGTTATTCATTTTATTACCTTCAATTGCAAACAGAGTCTTCAACTTTCCAATACCTTGCTTTTCCAGCCAATCGCCCACAAAAGTAGTCGGTTTACCGGCGAATTCTTCCATTGTTTAATACTAATCTTTTTGGCGATCGGTCAAGTTGTCCCGGCCTCCCACTCCCGGGGCAACACGTTGTTGTACAAAATCCCCGCCCCCGGGACACAGGACCTTACAAATTCCCGCGGTATGCCCGGGAGGATGGTGACAGCTTGAATTGATCGATGCGTTATTTTAGAATACCCTGAAGCCACATGTCCATGGCGAGTACGACAGTCAAACCTGTATCAGTGGTCGCCGTTAATTGGGGAATGGCGTACTGACCGCTTAATACATGTTAACAATACAAAAATAAAAATAAACTCTGTAACTTCAATTGATAATATCGTTTGATTGATTTCAATTGATTGGCAAAGTGACCATTTAATACAAGTCAAAAACAATAAAAACAGCTCACTGAGACTTGGAAAAGGGTGACCGCGTCCACTTAATAGAGGTGATAACAGTGATTAAGTGAAGTTATTTTGGGGACTTTCACTACTGACCGCTAAATAGAAGGTGACCGCTTAAAACAGGGCCGCTTAATACAGGTTTGACTGTTATACCACCAGACCACCAGAACAATCCACGCTTGTAACGCAGCGATCGAAGAAGGCATCACGAGCGAACTTTTATTCTGGGTGACAGGGTAGGGGAATATTATAAAACGTTTGCACCCCCTCTGAGGATCACATCAATGTTCGATAATCAGATCGGTATTCAGTACACAAATATTCTGTAATTTAGCTACATGTATAGCAAATTATTTTGAATACATCGTATTCTAGCTCAAATGCAAAGCAAATGCTTTAGCGAAGGCAATTGATCATATATGATATAAAAAAACCTCATGCGATCTGTGGAGCTCTGAACAAAACGCATATGCAATAAAATGAAATTATTTGTGCAATGAATGCTGCAAATACTATTTAATTTAAACATTTAAACATTGAAAATTTAATTTTTTTCTTAAAATAGATTCACCTAGAGTAAAGTTACCAGCTCCAGTTCTACGAGTTTTACCAGGTTACACACTGTCATGTTCAGCCACTGGAACCAGGCCCATATATATAGCACTGATAAGAAACTCAACAATACTGGCCAATACAACGTCATGGTGGAATGCTGCTAAAATTGTAATAAATGAAGAAGCAAACTACACTTGTGTGGCCACCAGCAAGTATGGAGATGACGTAGACAATGTTTCAGTCATTTTTACAGGTAAGAAAAGCGAGCTTGTTTTTATGTCATTTTAACTTAAGTGCAATTTTTGTATCCCGCTTTTTCTTACGCGCAAAAGTGTTGACCTCAGCTGATTGCAGATGTTGTTAATGTTTTTTCTTCATCAGGCCCCGGTTGTTCAAAGTACGATTACGCTAATCCATGATTAGCGTGAATATTGATTTCAGTTTTGTAACTTTTCAGCGAGGATTCCTGTTTATATGTTTTGTCCTTCAGTTTTGACTCTGAGTAATTTCAAACTCTAGAAAACATTAGCAGTGAAAAACACTTATACAATATAGATTAAAATGTCGATTGACTTTTAATCCAGGATTAGCGTTAATCAGCTTTCGAACAACCGGCCCTGAAGCTGTTTATCTGTCATTTGGGTTTCAGGTGTAGGGTGGGGTTAGAAATATTAAATGATAAATTAGGGGGGGGGGGGGGGAGGGGGGGGGGGGGGGGGGGCTAAGCTACATTTACTGCTTCCAGCGACCCAGCCTCCTACGCTGCCGCCCTTTGGACTCGGTGAAGAAAGATTGCGTGATGAGCCCAAATGGCGTGTGTGTAGGAGGCTCGCTTCTGTTGGATTTTGATGAGCGGGTTCCAAGCAGATTGTTGGAAACCCTGACATCTCCGATGGAAAGCAACCATAGCCCAAAAATATCACTTTTTCCTTAAAAATATGTGCAGCCTGGCTGAATTTGAAAACAATAAATGATATGGTCTTAGGAGCTTTAAGTCCATTCTGGACAAGTCGAAGTGGGAAATACTTTCTTTTCCCAATCCCACTCGGCTCTCAAAATATATAGACACAAGCGAAAACCTTTTTCCGCGATTTCACACCGTGACATGTAAATTATTTTATCATTTTGTCTATTAATCCTTTGAAGTACATCCAAAGTCATGGGGGAGGGGGCGAATCGACAATGAACCCTCCCCCCTTGGGTGTTCGTTATTATCAGAAACATTGAAAGCATTATGCCCTTAGAAGTTAGCCTTGAACCATTTCCTCATGACGTCAGTAAAAAAAACATAAATCGATGTTTAAATGCACTAATACTACAATAATGCTTTAGACAACTGAAAAAAATGGTCATTATAACGAAGAATTACGTCTCATCGGGGTGGCATCCCCCCCTCCCCTTTTTACTGAAGGTTAAAATAAATTACAAGGCTTTCTACCTAAGTTAATGATAAATTTATATTGGAAATTAGATGATGTCGTTTCCTTTCTTTGCTTGACATTCGCATTTCTACACTTTTTCTGTATATTTTAGATTGCGGGCTGAAATGTTTCTACACGACGGATTGGTATGGTGGGGATAATATCCTATCTTGCCGAAATGCAACATCAGTCGGAGGACATTGCTAAATGCGCGTCAATAACCAGTTCAAATGCGATGTAAGAATGTCCCCTGAGGCATATCAATGTGTTAATTTATGTTGTTTTATTTGTTTATCCTGTTTAGATTGGGTTTGTTTTTAGTTTAAATAATCGTGATTCAGTATATTTTTTTGGGGGGACGTTCAATATAATCAATAATTAACCCTATACAGACCGGGGGGAACACTGCCCGCGTGGAATTTAACCGTTTTTAACTTTAAAAAATGTGCAATTTAGGGGGACCGGGGGCACTACCTGCAAACAGTGTACGCTGATTACAATAAATAATTAACCCTATTCATAACGGAGGGGGTGGGGGCAGAATCTGACCGCGCGGTCTTTAACCGTTATTAACTTTTTTAATGTTGAAGTAAAAGCCGCTAAGCTTTTCCGTTGTACCATAATTTTTTCTAGGAACAATGTGACATGACACAACATTGTTCTTGGAACTTGCCTGCATTTTCCTTTTTTTTTTTTTTGGCTCTTACCATGGCAACCATATTTTAACAGGCAGTTTATCCAAATTTGTCTGAGTTTTCCTGTTCTTTTTTTTAATGAAACAAAAATAACTTTCTTGGAATAAATTTTGCCTTTTTGGGGATAATAGGGAAGATTGGAAAGAGAGGAAAAAAGCAAGCGCGCGAGGGACGCTGTTGTCCACCACGTGGGAGCCTCTGCGGAGGAGACAGATTAAATGCGATAAAAAAAAAAAACTAAAATACAAATAAAAACCGGCACTGAAACGGAGTTTCAGTTTTTTGCTTGCGGAGAAAAACACCTTATTTATGCTTAGCCAAGTTTAATAGCCACGTTTATTAAATAATGGCGTCAAGCGAGTAAAATGACGTACTGAGATACGGCCGAAGGGACGGTGTCATATTCCTGGAAATACGTCACTAGCACCAGTCTCTGTCCTGCGTTACTTGGTCGTGCTGAAAACAAACCAAACTTTGGTGGCCCATAAAAAACTAGCGGCCTTAAAATTTTTGAGGTATTTTTTCTCAGTATAATACAAAGATGTAATCGGGTTAATTTTTATTTGTTATCGTCTTACGTATTGCATTGCGTAATTTTTCAGAAATATGTCTTCGAACGCCATTAAACTTCTGCCTGACAGAGTGTTTACCAATCTGGACAAATCTAAGTTGGCTGTAAGTAAAACGAAGCGCACTGTACTGCAAAGCTTGCATAGGTTGATACTCATTGAAACATAGGCACGCAATGCGTGCAAGAGCTATTTTTGGAGTGGTAAAAAAATGGTGTTATGGATCATGGTTGTTTTGAGTTGGCAGATGGCTTTAGTATAGTGTATTTTAAGTTATCAAAAATCAAGGGATATGGCTTGTTTTCCCGGCAAACAGTTTTTGTGCTGGACAAGTTGATTATATTCAATGGACGATCGAATGTTTCCAGTCAGAGAATATTCAAACGTTTTTTTTCTTTTTTATTCCTCGCGAAGCGAGGCCGAAGGCCTCGCGTAGCGGGGTTTATAATTCTGTCCCCCAAGAGCTCACGCGAGAGCAATTCTCGTGTGGACTTTACGATCATGTTTGTGAAATCGTGGTTGACAGTAATGACGTCACACGGCGCGCTCGTGGCCTAATGGCTTAAGGCGCTAACTTTTAAATCTAATCTTCGGGAGTGAGGGCGTGAGTTCAAATCCTAAATGTTTTTTTTTCTTTTTTTTTTCGGTTCGAATCCAGGCCGTTCTTTTAATAACATTGACTTCGACGTAATCTTTGTACACGTAAATGTAGAAACAGGAACGGCTGCTGAAGAATAACAATTTTTACTCCAAGTTTCAAGTTTATCGAAACGAATTTATATACGGGTCATTTGTGAAAAAAACCCGGCTTTATTAAATCCGTTATCAACAAACAGGAAAAGGAAAGACGACTCAGGAATGTCTCGAAGTACGATCAACATATGACTTAGTTTTCATTGTAGACGTGAAGACTTGTGTCTGAAAATAATTCGCCGATCCGATATTGCAAGAAGATTTTACCTACAAAAGCGAGGTGGTTTCAGATCATTCGGACGGAAAAGTGGGGAAAACAGTACAAGAGCGCTACAATTTATTACAGATGTCGGGAGACGAGCGAACTCCAATCGAAACCAAAACCCGGTGGCATAGCAAAAAACACGGCGTTCGTCCGGCGATTCTCAGAAACCTTGCAGCGATTCTTGGAAACCTTGCAGATCAAATCGCAGCGTGCCCGTTACTTGGCAACAAAAGCTTCGCGAGGACCTGCGAGTCACGTATTACTAGTTAATTTTACTTGGGTGGTTTAAGTTTTAAAATTGCGAATTGTAGTTAAAAAGGAAAATAACGTTTGATGTCGTCGATTAGAAAGTAATGCAGTTCTTGGATATTAAAATTGTAACATGAGAGATTGGACTGCATTGGTGTTTTGAGATAAAGAATATTTACCAAACATTTTGAAAAGTTACATTTGTTACCGACTGGTCAAACTCAAAGACTCGAAGGGTTGAATGTCAGAGCAGTCCGCTACCCCTGCTCCCCCAGTCCGCGATCCAGGTGCCCGAAAGGATCGCAGGCACACCGAAACACCCACAGCTGGAGACGAGCCTACCCCACCCTGGGAGTGCAAAATCCCCACCTCCAGTCCAATAGTTGACTACTATAAAATAAAAACGGTTCTGTAAGGGGCAGTTGTTTTTACATCTTCCTTTAACTACCAGACAAAGAAACAGTTGGAAACGAATGCGTGACAATTGAACAAACCTGTGTTACACATGACAAGGGTCAACAAAAGTATTTTATTTAGGTATTAAAACATTAAACCATTTGTGTTGTGGATCATCAAGAAATATTTGTGCCAGTACAATGTGTTATTTTTAAATAGTAAACTGATTGTACTCCTTATCATCGTATAATTAAAAGCCTTAGTGAAGGTCTGCTTAAAAACATTCATGTAAATTTGATTGATCACCCTTTGACCCTGACATGTTGTAATGCATTTATTAATCAAATACAAAATGCTAAAAATTTAATGAAAATTCAAATAGCAGAACACCAAGAACTGCAAATCGTCATAGTACCTTGAAGGAAAACAATTTCTTGATTTTATTCCAAAGAAAAACATCATTTTTATTAAAATTTAGGCTCTTACGTGTAATTTAATTAAATTTACATTTGAAAACAAGTGAATAAAATTATATTTTGTTCTCGATATCCATATTTCTACTGCAGCAAATTTGTACCAAACTGGAAATAAATAACATATAGAGCGTTTGCACGTGACGTCACGGTTTGGCGGGAAAGTTACATCCGCCATATTGGTGTTCCATCTCCGGAATCGTAGGTCAAGAGTCTACTAGAACTTGACAACACAGAGTTAAATTGTGCAACGAATGCCTTTATATTCAGAACATTTTCAAGTTTGGAGATGTTATTGAAGTCTTGGGCTGCTTCTTGAGGTTGTAGAAATTCAAATTATGGCCAAACAGAATGAAATTGGGATGGAAATGTCCTCGGAGTATCTCGATCTTCGCGTGAAACAATCGTTACGAACATAACTCCGAAAATATTTCATGTGTTGGCATCGATCCTGTCTCAATTCAAGGGAAAAGGTACGATAACATTAAACCGTATTTTAGAAGTCACCGATTCGTCTTTATTGAGCGTACTTGTTCGTTTTACGAAAGGAATTTGCCCTTGCTTTCAAAAGTCAGTTGTTCATGAAATATGTCAACATCAAGCCGGTTGAAATTTACTTTCGCAGCATTTATCAAGTTTATGACTAAGCTTTCCACACTATCCATTTCCACAAAATAGGGAACATTTCTTTTATCCGAAACATTTGGAGTATTCCACTCCAACAGAATTTGTAAAAGAAGGATCTTTGTGTTTATAAGTTATTTCATTGCTGACAAAAATATTGCGTGAGGTACTGAGAATTTGTGTTCAAGTTCTCTTCTTACAAGTAGGCTTTTTACAGCAAGAAAAATCAAATTACAGTTAAACATTTGACGTATTTTTCTTCTATATAGCGACCGTTTATTCAAAGTTTTATCGGAAAATTACGATTGTTCGACTATGTATATTAAAAAGTTGTCTGTTTTACAAAGCGGCCGCTCGCCGTAAGTTTTGCTGACCATTCGTCTGTTATGTCATGTGAAAAGACTAAAAATATTTTGCTGTAGTGTGTAGTTTCCTAAAATTTCATCAGCACAGTTAAGTCGTCTTGAATAATCAGCTAGAGATCTATTTTCTTCTTCGCTCAGACGTAAAGTTCCCTTCTTTGTCACCACACTTAAAACAGGGAAAAGCTCAATTTTTCAGAGATTTGGATGCCTTCATCCAGTTTTTTGGCCAGAGATTGTCAGGAGACAAAACACCATGCGATAAAACTGCTTTGGTTTGTAAGCTGAATACACAAGTCGTCCAAAACCCGTAAAATATGTACTATGCGTAGTATAAACATTGTCACGATGGAACACCAATATGGCGGCTAAAACCGGTTGCCATGACGATATAGCCCAAAGGTCACGTGAGTGAAAACGCTCTATATTGAAAATCCTTGTGATAAAATTGAAGAGAAAATATTTTATTTTATTCAACACGCAGATATTTATCCAACTGAGCAACAAGAACTAATTCAATTATCACAAGCGTTTGTACGAAAAACAAAAGTATCAGGTTACATCCTTTGCATGAAAAACAAAATTATCAGGTTACACACGCTTACATTACAACCAAAAGTATCACATTTCGTACGTTTCTGTTTAACCGAAATTAATATGGTAAACATTGCAGCTAAAACGTAACATAGGTCTTAGTTTTCGAGGGTCGTACGTAGTTTCGTAACAGCCCTATTTCTTCTTCTTTATGTTTGTTCCTTCGTGGTTGATCGAAGTTCTTACTGCGTGCTGAATTGGCGTCCATTCATACTTTCAAATGTCAAGTTCAGTATTGGTCTCATCAGGTTTTCCTTTTCTGGCGCAAATCATCAGCTTAGGTTGCCTTCATCTTCTCGAAGGGATCGATGTCTTAGTTGTATGCCGGCCTTTCCACACAAACAAAGATGGCAGTCCTAAAATTGCTCTTCTTCTCAGAACCATGCATCTTTACAAACGGCAATTTCATTGGTTGTTGAACTAAGTGTTGTTGGTAGTCCGATTTTGATGGTGGGACAAACATACATATATACCTACATCGTCCAACACGACGGCTAAGAAGCTATTTTTCTAAAAAAAATAGCACAAAAATGAAACCTAATAATAATATAATTATAATTTAATGTAAAAAAAAAAATGTTAATTATTATCGTTTTCCTTTTTCATTACGTAATTTTGCAGAGATTTGTCTTCAAACGCCATTACTTTTCTACCTGACAGAGTGTTTGCCAATCTGATAAATCTGGAATATCTGTAAGTGAAACTAAGCGCACTGCACTGCAAACCTTGCATGGTTTTATACTCATAAAACATGAAACCTAATACAGTTAACTCTCGCCTCGGGGACACCCTGTTATTACTGACTCATCCGCTATTACGGACAAAATATAGCCCTCCACCAGGCGAAAGCTATAGAGGTTTGACTGATAACTCCAGCTATTGCGGACTCTCGCTATTACGAGCTATACGGACTCCAAACTACGTCCCAACTTAGGGTGTCTGCTATAACGAGAGTTAACTGTGTAATAATTTAACCGTCAACAAAATAGTTAATTATTATCGTTTTACTTATTGCATTACACATTTTTGCAGATACCGTAGAATCTATTTAGCAGGCCAAAGGGGCCGTTACTTTCGGGTAGCCGTTACTTTCGGATGGTTAAAAAACGTTATTATAGTATTAGAGTCAAAAGTTTTTCACGTTCTAGTTATTTCATTGCTTGTTCTAAAGTAGGAGACGATTGTTTGGTATTCGGTTGGAACCTGACGGTATTTTCACTACGGTATTTAATTTACTGCCAAGTTGTGTTTGTATTTACTTGCCATATGCCTCATTACTTGGAACAACGATTTTATTGTTTTTGAGTGGTAACATTTTTGAAGGGCCGCTACTTTCGGGCGGGGGGGGGGGGGGGGGGGGGTTACTTTCGGAATTCTACGAGATTTGTCTGAAAGTGGAAAGAAGCGCACTGCACTGCGAATCTTGCATGGATTTATACTCATTGAAAAATGAAACCTAATATAGTAACTTAACTTGAACAAAATGTTTAGTTATTGTCGTCTTACGTATTGCATTGAGTAATTTGCAGATATTTGTCTTCTTTGCCAATCTGATAAAGCTGTATTATCTGAAAGAGAAACGTACTGCACTGCACTGCACTGAAAACATTGCATGTGCTTATACTAATTCATAAATGAAACCTAATATAATAATTTAACTTAAACAAAAAATATATATTATTATCGCCAGCGTCATTCCAAACTTAAAATGCTGAAAATATTTGGTTTGCATATTAAAAGCCTTTTTGTTTGATGATTTCACTGAACACCGACACCAATTCCCAAAATAAAATATTTGTCTGCAAATATAATTATTATTTATTTTCTCTGCAGTAGTTTTGTACATTTAATGTGAGTACTCCTGGGGAGGGATTATGGGAATTAGGATAAACCCCCCTCTCACGCTCGTAAGTGGGTCACGTGATCATCCAAGCCATCTGCTTGTCGTTTCGTCTCGTGTCAGCCGCGGATCAAGACGTGTTTTCTGTTTTCAGTGCCCTTACCTTTAATGCTGGGCCGCCAGACTGATATATTAATCATTTTTAAACGAAATTTGATATTTTAATAAAAGCGGATATGGGCCTTTGTCCATAGCCATATTAGTCCAAACAATGTTGTTTCATAATTGCCCAGTAAATAGAGCTCAGGCAAGGCAGCTTTGTGGTTAAGTTGAAGGTTGGACATTAATTGAATTATCCTCATCATTCTGTTTCAAAACTTCAATCATTTCTTGTTTTCTCATCTTTGTTGCATATTTGATTTTACGTTCTTTACAAATTTTGGTTAAGTTCTTACATTTCATAGTAGTGTAATCCATTTTAATAGTTTATTTATTTTTTTGTTAATTGTCAGAATAGATTAGAATGGAGAAGGGTAATTAGGGTATTTTCTGGCTCAAAACCAAGACATTTTAACTGAAAAATAGAAAGATTAGCTCTCTCGCTCGCTCGCTCGCTCGCTCGTTCGCTAATCTTTCTATTTTTCAGTTAAAATGTCTTGGTTTTGAGCCAGAATGCCCCTAATTACCCTACTGGACCAAAAACGTTTAGAAGCAGCCAAAGAGGATGCTTGCATAGGAAGAGAAATGATGGACTGCTTCAACGAATCTGCAGTAAACACTGCTAAAGCAATTGAACGCATTTCAGATATGATGAGGGGGTTATCTAATGTAATTGTACAGGGCACGACTCTCCTTGCTAATGCTCTTGCAAAACCCCGGCACACCCATGTCCCTCAGCATCCCGGACTGCACCCCATGTACAGCTAAATTATTATCAGCAATCAGGTTGACATTTTTTCCAGCCTAGAGGTTTTTATCAGCCTATACCAGCATCTGTATTGTCCCATTCATCTTCAAGGCATATACATAGAGATTCTGCTAATCAAGTCTTACCAGATAAAGTACTAGATAAAGACAATTCCTACTTTGAACTGTAAAAAGCTGTATATACATAGGAGATATTAACCTCAGCTTTTTACAGTTCAAATTTGTGATTTTCCTTAATTGACTGTCCTTGTATTCTTGTTTAAGAGACAGCCTGTTTTACACTTGTGTTATATTAATTTTGTTAAGTTATTTAACAATTACTCGCCAAAGGCGAAGTGAATATTGGTGAATATTTACCGAGACGAAATTTCTGTCACTTCATCCGACACAAACACGCCCGCCCTGGTTGGCCACACAATCTGCAGGGTACATAATTCTGTCTCACAAAATCAGTGTTGTCCCATTTAAAACTATCGATCGTAGTGAAAGTTTTCTTCCGTGTCAATTTGAAATAGAAACTGTTTGTCTACAGTCAGAATAATTAACAATTAAGAGAGATAATCCGGAAGGTCTTCTTTAATGTACTCAGTAATAACATCTCTCACACATAATCCTTCTGCAGAATTATAAGACAAAAATATGTCTGGTGCAACATTAGGTTGCATTTGCTTATCATACTCAATTTGTCTTTGGATATTATCATCATCTATGTGCATGTTATTGTTATTAGTCGATTCGAATTACATCATGATTGTCGTTTTACTGGTATATCGCGATTTTCGAGTGATTTTCAGGAAATTGCGGACAAGCAATTTTTGTGTCCAAGTTTTTGG
Source organism: Desmophyllum pertusum (assembly GCA_029204205.1). NCBI lineage: Eukaryota > Metazoa > Cnidaria > Anthozoa > Scleractinia > Caryophylliidae > Desmophyllum > Desmophyllum pertusum. The sequence continues at coordinate 3,715 of MU827855.1, read as the reverse complement.
AGCTTAAGAAGCGACCTAAATTAAACGATCGAATTATCTAGTGGTAAATCATAACCTCTTTTGTGATGCAACGAGTCTGGCTGAAAGTTATTGGCTTCTGAGGGAGTAAAATTGTAAAAGTTAGACTTTGAAATGGTCGATATCTTTTTTGCAAGGCTTTTTGGCAATTCCGTTTCTGTTACATCACGCTACAGTACACCAAGGTTACCTCTCTCGCGTATCAATTCCTGAAATTCTATATTCGCGACAAAAACGTGGACACAAAATTACAGTTTTTCACGTCTCCGAAGATCATACGAGGCAATAATGTATTCAACAACGTGTACCTTTGAAAGCTGTGAATCTAAGTATGATAATTCTTTTTATTAAATACTCAATCACTGTTATTGCATTTCTGGCCTTCTGATTGGCTCCTTGCGCCCATGTTATCAGCTCATAACACGGATTCTGCCAAATATGGTAGATCATAACAGGGTAGTTCGTTCGTCGAGAGAGTGAAATTTGAAAAAGATGGCTAAAATCATTACGTAAAAAACTTTGGCCCTTCTAAATCAAACAAAAGTCAAGTCCATTAAATAATGCACGAAGTTTGGAACGAATTTTTTAATGGGAAATGCCTGTAAATGTACCACAAATGCGACTGAACGAGCACTAAGTAAAGGCAGCCTGAAACAATTAATTTAAGCTTACGGGAAGATCCGCCGAAAACCGGCACAATTAAGCTTAATTCTTCAAAACAATGAAAACCTATTTACAACACAAGTTAAAGCTTAGCCTATTCAGTATTGTTACCTTATATTTCGAAGAGTCTTGCCAATTCCAGCTGGACTAAGCTTTTAAAACCAGCACAATAATTCAATAAATATCGGAGCATAAATACGGCAGTTCGTCAAGTGCTGACGGCGGGTACAATCAAAGATCACTTCACAGAGAAATTACCTTCGAAGATCACTCTTTTTCTCTCCATCCATGTAGATATTACGTTGTTATGAGGGTTGTTATGAGGGTTTCCTTAATGTTCTTTACTTCAGTGAACTTGATTTCAGCTCAGTTCGTTTCAACACAATTAATTCTGTAGTCGCGCATGATTTGCTCGCCGTAAAAATAGTAAAACCCTTGCTTCGTTCAGCTCTCCGTTCAACTTGTAAAATGAATATAATGTTCAGCTCCACAATTATCTCGGATCTCCCCATTTTAAGCTAAATCATTTGCACAATTTTCCAGAATATACGAAACTTTAGAAGACACAGAGCGAAGATTCCCTCCGAAGAACATCTTTTCTGTCTTGCTCTCGGCTTTTCATTCAACTTGCCAACTTACACCGCGCCAGACATTTTGCCGCGGTTTTCAAATCATGCTTCATTTAGATTGAACTGAAAAATCACTCAGTCGATTTATAAATTTGTACAAAGTATAATACCGAAGGTTAACCTAAAGTTAGTGAAGTATTTAATAAAACAATTATTCCATTCGCCCTTGTTGGATATGAAATGATTATAACCAATTCGGCGCGAATTATTCCATTCGCATATATATAATATATATCTGACCGGATTTGCAAAAACGTGCCCGCAAAACCGGCCAACTCCGGCCGGCACACTACCACTGCCCCAGGCCCGAGACAGGCACATGAGCTGCCGAGGCAGGGGGGCGCCCTCTGTCCAAGGGCTCCCCTCCCTGCCGAAGGCTGATGTGCCCCACAGGGGACTCCACTGGAGCCAGCCCAGTCAAAATTCAACATTCACAAAAATTATTCAAGTCTGACCAACTCAGAGCGACAAAGTCCACCCCCTCCCCACCCCCCTGCTTTCAAGGCCTACTCGCCAGTCAACCACCAGCAGTTAGGCCAGACCCTGGGCTACTTTGCGGCATCAGCAAAGACGTTAGCCCCCCTCAAGTTTGGTCGGCCGCGTTAGGTGGAGTGCGGCCTATCGGCCGCACTCCACCGAAAAAGTTAGCGGCCACGTTTTTTGCGAATCCGCTCAGATATTGGGCCCAAATTGGCTCCTGGGACTCTAGGGACTCTAGGGTCAGCTGAACACGGGCCAGACGTCCAGCCAAAGTCAGCCGGAGGCGTTCCGGAGCCAGGCCGGAGCTCCTTTGGCCACAATATCTGACCGGATTTGCAAAAACGTGCCCGCAAAACCGGCCAACTCCGGCCGGCACACTACCACTGCCCCAGGCCCCGAGACAGGCACATGAGCTGCCGAGGCAGGGGGGCGCCCTCTGTCCAAGGGCTCCCCTCCCTGCCGAAGGCTGATGTGCCCCACAGGGGACTCCACTGGAGCCAGCCCAGTCAAAATTCAACATTCACAAAAATTATTCAAGTCTGACCAACTCAGAGCGACAAAGTCCACCCCCTCCCCACCCCCCTGCTTTCAAGGCCTACTCGCCAGTCAACCACCAGCAGTTAGGCCAGACCCTGGGCTACTTTGCGGCATCAGCAAAGACGTTAGCCCCCTCAAGTTTGGTCGGCCGCGTTAGGTGGAGTGCGGCCTATCGGCCGCACTCCACCGAAAAAGTTAGCGGCCACGTTTTTACGAATCCGCTCAGATATTGGGCCCAAATTGGCTCCTGGGGCTCTAGGGACTCTAGGGTCAGCTGAACACGGGCCAGACGTCCAGCCAAAGTCAGCCGGAGGCGTTCCGGAGCCAGGCCGGAGCTCCTTTGGCCACAATATCTGACCGGATTTGCAAAAAACGTGCCCGCAAAACCGGCCAACTCCGGCCGGCACACTACCACTGCCCCAGGCCCCGAGACAGGCACATGAGCTGCCGAGGCAGGGGGGCGCCCTCTGTCCAAGGGCTCCCCTCCCTGCCGAAGGCTGATGTGCCCCACAGGGGACTCCACTGGAGCCAGCCCAGTCAAAATTCAACATTCACAAAAATTATTCAAGTCTGACCAACTCAGAGCGACAAAGTCCACCCCCTCCCCACCCCCCTGCTTTCAAGGCCTACTCGCCAGTCAACCACCAGCAGTTAGGCCAGACCCTGGGCTACTTTGCGGCATCAGCAAAGACGTTAGCCCCCCTCAAGTTTGGTCGGCCGCGTTAGGTGGAGTGCGGCCTATCGGCCGCACTCCACCGAAAAAGTTAGCGGCCACGTTTTTGCGAATCCGCTCAGATATTGGGCCCAAATTGGCTCCTGGGGCTCTAGGGACTCTAGGGTCAGCTGAACACGGGCCAGACGTCAGCCAAAGTCAGCCGGAGGCGTTCCGGAGCCAGGCCGGAGCTCCTTTGGCCACAATATCTGACCGGATTTTGCAAAAACGTGCCCGCAAAACCGGCCAACTCCGGCCGGCACACTACCACTGCCCCAGGCCCCGAGACAGGCACATGAGCTGCCGAGGCAGGGGGGCGCCCTCTGTCCAAGGGCTCCCCTCCCTGCCGAAGGCTGATGTGCCCCACAGGGGACTCCACTGGAGCCAGCCCAGTCAAAATTCAACATTCACAAAAATTATTCAAGTCTGACCAACTCAGAGCGACAAAGTCCACCCCCTCCCCACCCCCCTGCTTTCAAGGCCTACTCGCCAGTCAACCACCAGCAGTTAGGCCAGACCCTGGGCTACTTTGCGGCATCAGCAAAGACGTTAGCCCCCCTCAAGTTTGGTCGGCCGCGTTAGGTGGAGTGCGGCCTATCGGCCGCACTCCACCGAAAAAGTTAGCGGCCACGTTTTTGCGAATCCGCTCAGATATTGGGCCCAAATTGGCTCCTGG
>MU827854.1:136157-147410 GCA_029204205.1 Desmophyllum pertusum | reverse complement strand
AAGAAATTGAAACACAGCGGCTTAGGCTGTTCCGTAACATGCTGCTTCTCCTTTGCGTTCCCCGATGGCGTTTCATGATCACAAGTGCGGAACGGAATGTACCGGAATGACCTGGAATGTACCGGAAACGAAACCGGAATGGTACCGGGAATTTGAACCGGAATGACACGGAATGATAACCGGAATGATACCCGGAATGACACGGAAATGGTACCAGAATGAACCGGAATGACACGGAATGGATACCGCGAATGATTTTACCGCGAATGAAACGGAATGACTCGGAAAGAAACCGGAAATGAACCAGAATGAACCTGAATGAACTGGAAATGATACCGGACATGACTCGGGAATTAAGTTACCAGAATGGGACTCCATAAACAACAAAGAAAAGATGACGGAAATAGCCCAGAAATGGTGAGCGAAAATTCTATGGAATGAGACCCCGATGAACACTGAAAATTTTTCCCTAAAAAAATGCTCTGAGAATTATCAACCATCTGTATTTGTTATAATTTTCGATTGAGATACTATATTCCCTTAGTAAGGGAAAGCGCATACATTCCACGGAATGAATGATGTCCAAAACAATAGCTGACCTCGTACGAAAAAGCTACATCGAAACAATGAAAAAAAACCAAAAAAGCATTGTATGAATAACCTGCCCCCCGATCAGGACAAGTGTTTTCGCGCCTCCTTACATTCTGCTCTTTACGGAGGGTCGCGTAAAAAATTGAGCCGCGACCACGTAAAAGGGACGAGCGTAAATGAACGATTGCGCGAAAAAAAAATATGCCCTAGATCGCAGGTTAGCTGCTATGAACTACCGGCAAAAATCATACTTCTTGGGAATTTCAATTTTAAACCTTCTCAATCGTTCTCAAGTTTTTTATTCGAAAGCACGCACGCGGCGGAGGAGGGGAAAGCGACGGAAACCAGCAATGCGCGACAGATCGAGTTCCAAAACTAAACCAAGTGTTCAATACAACACGACTACGGTGGGGGTGAGGTATAATTCAAACTGGGGCGAGCCCCTGCCCAATTCAACCCCATATGCTTTCATTTATTTATTTCTTCGACTTGCTTTGGAGCCTCCCACGATAGAGACTATTATATTTTCATATTTTTGAGGGGAGATGAGGGTGGGGTGGAGGGGCGCATGGGGGGATGGGGTGGAAAAGTGAAGAAGATTAAGAAAGTTTGGATTTCCTTTTTTGCAGTTGCCCAGCCCCCATCTAGTGTCAGCCAATCAAGAGAGGATCACCCATGCCGCCATGAATGAAAATCCTACTGTGTGTCATTCCCTGGCATTAAGGGTCATTCCGGTAACCATTCCTAGTTACATTCGGGTCATTCTCGATGTCATTTCCAGTTCATTCCGGTAATTCTGGTTCCATTCCGCGTTCTTTCCGGGTCCATTCCGTTTCATTCCGGTATTTTTTTTTTTTTCCCACATTTCGGTGCATTCCGTGTCATTCCGGTTCATTCCTGCTACCATTCCGTCCGTGTCATTCCGGTTATACATTCAGGTACTCATTCCGTGTCATTCCGGTTCATTCCGGTACCATTCCGGTTCGTTCCGGGTACAAGTCCAAGGTCAGTTTCCGAGTACATTCCGTTCCGTTCCTGTGTTTAGTAACGCCCTAGTTATACTAACGTATTAACGACGACAATTCCGCGACCAACCATTTCTATTTGTTTATACTTCAGTTACTGATCTTGCGCGACCATCCAAACGCGCAGGACAGATTCTTTTCACCGAAAAAAATTCGACATCTTCGGGCTTAGCATTATTCCTGAAACTCGACTAAGCTAAATCATTTAAAAGACAAAGTAAGATATTCCCAATCGAATCGGTAACTTCGAACGGTATACCGGTCGTTTTCGCTACGAAGTCGTTTCGCTACCAGTCGTGTCGCTACAAATCGAAGTCGTTTTCCGTGCTGCAAAAATATAAAGCGTTTCGCTACAAATATAAAGTCGTTTCTCGCTGCACATATAGAGTCGTTTCAGTGCAAGCTCTCTTTCACTTTCCCGCCTCCCCTCCCCACCCAAAACCCCAGAGAGCTTGCTCGCAGGCTATACACAATATAGCAATGAATATATTTCCTTGATATTTGGTCTGTACAATCGCTGTTCTTTCGTTCGTGAAACGATCACTAATTATCATAGTAAAAACAATTCAAACTTACCTCGAGGACTGTACAGCGAAACATATTAATATTTTCTGACTTGTACATTCCAGTTAATGTTGTAGCGAAACGTCTTGTAGCGATAAGACTCTGCAGCGAAACGACTTTATATTTGCAGCGAAACGACTTCGATTTGTAGCAAAACGACTGGTAGCGAAACGACTTTGTAGCGAAACGACCTACAACCCTTCGAACAGAAGCTTCAGAAGATTACTGTCTGAATAGCGCACGGCTTCCGTACGAGTATCCACTGCAAATAATTAAAAAAATGAGTCCAGACTCTCGTTCTAGAACTTCCATGCAAATACTTAATTCAGTATTTTCCATCGTTGTTTAAACCTGTGAAGCGTTTCTGTTCATTCAATTCAGCTGTGTGTGCCGTGTGAATGTCATAATTTCCCTGTTGAGCGACACCGCGTGGACTGGTTGTTTATTTCGGCTCGCGGACGGTCTCTCAAGCAATTTATATGATAATCTTTCCCTACCTAATTCATTATATTATATTTTTAACACAAGTTTTAAGAAATTATTTTTTCAAGTATTCAAGCTACGTTAGTCTCGTGTTTGTAGAAGTGTCTTTCACGGACGGGAGGTTGCGTGACATTTCTGTGAGTTCGGCTCGATACAAAGCGTATAGACATAGCGAATTTGTAGTCCGAATCAATTCCACAGCTCTCGTAAAAAATAGCGTAATGCATTAAACAAACGTATAAATATTTCAGGTTACCCAGAAAAAAGTTATTACATTGACATTCTACGAAAATTCTGTAATACCCCATCAAGATCAATTCCTCTGCTTTCCAGTTCAAAACTGGCGCCAATGGCCTGGAATGACGTCACTAGTCTCAGTCTCCCTTTGACTCGGCCATGGGGAAAAACAACCATCACTTTGACGGCCCATAGAAAATTGCCGTTTTAACCAAAACAAAAAATTTGTACGGAATTTTGCTTAGTATAATATAAACATTCATTTGGGGAAAAAATAATTTTTGGGGTTATAGGCACTTTAATAATTTAATTACACTCTTTCCAATTCTGGAACCATTTCGTACACTATCTTTCCCGGCATAAGGTCACGTGACAGGGTTCTACAAAGGGCCTATTAATCTCATGTATCGTACTAAAGCATGAACATATGTCCAAGCACAGTCTGACTTTTGCAAAATGTGGTCGTCAAGCATGATTGTGTGATTGTTATTTCCAGGTCATTTTTTTAGTACAAATCAAATGAAAATGACCACAATATTCTCGGGATCAGAAAGATGAAGATAAAGCCGCACTATGGTCAACTAGCCCTCACCGCCGCGCCAGAGATTATCCCCAATTTCCGTATTATTTAAGGGACAACTATCCTGTGTGGGATGCTAGTCCAGCGCCAGTATTTTGTCGCCCATCAGCTATTTTATACTTCTGGGTCAGCCTCCTCCTCAGGCACTTCGCATTTGTTTTTTGCGATTGGACGAGCTACTGGGCACGAGCCCGAAGCGCGAGGGACCATGGGAAGGGGAAAGACGAGGCGCGAAGCGCCTGCGAGAAAACGTGTCGATTTCTTGGCAATTTTGTCGTTTTCTTGGCAATCCTCATTTTTTCGAGTTTTTAAGCTTTGCAAGTGCTCGATTTCACTAGTATTTTGTTGTAGACAATGTAGATGCTAAAACCATACGCGTAGGGTTCGAAATTCCGCAATACTTTGCTACTTATGGCTGCCAAGGACGTCGAGGATCAGTGCGCGGATTTCGAACTTTGTAGCAGAAAATCGACCTTGAAGAATCATTTGATGACTTGACTATATCGGGTAAGGCTATCGTCAATTGCTGTTTATTTTAGAACCTGGTTTAACGCACTGCAACTTTTAGGAATGTAATGTACGTATAATGAGATTTTTTTTTATTATTATTAATGCTCACAAAATTTATTTAAGGCTTATGTCTAGTTGGTTTTCCTCGTAAAGGCTAAGCCTTTAAAACCTGTAATTTATAGCATGCAGCTTGCTTAGATCCATTATAATTTGTGGGAAATCTATTGTTATTAAACATCTGAGGTTTCATTCGCTAATTTGTACAGAATTTTGTTGGGTGGCTTTGGTTGGAGTACTGTAATATATATGCAGGCCCGTAGGGAGGGGGGTGCGATGGGTGCGTCCGCACCCCCCCCCCCGCAGTGGAGGTCCACCTGTAGTGGACCGACGGTTCAAAAGAAAGTGAAACAGTAGTGCTTGTGCTCTAATTCGATAACTGGTGTAGTTTGAAAATGCATTAAGTCTGAATCATTAACTGGTTCCAATAAACCAAAACAATCTTAGCCTGTGTACATCCGCCGCCTCCCCTCAAAATTTTGAGGGGAGGCGGCGGATGTACACAGGCTAAACAATCGCAGCTTTGAACGTGTTTACATATCGTCTTCATCGACAAAGACAACATCAAGCGAGTCATTTTCTTCATTCAAATATTCACTCCTTTGGCTTAAAAATGTCTTTAATCGAAGGTCAGCAATATGTATTTTTAGTATATTTTCATCGGTATTTTCTCTAACCGAACAGTTCCAGAAATATTCATGATTTTATGTTCGCTTTTGGCTGCCTGGTTTCATATCATACTGCCTTCAAAACGCAGTCTCAGACAAACAAAATCTTTCAAAATTTGGGCATGCCCCCGACCCCCTTAGTAGCTTGCGCCTTTGGCGCTCGTACCATCCAAACTTCGCCACTCCAACGCACCCCTCCCCCCATTAAAATCCTGTCTATGGGCCTGTATAAGTCCGGCTATTTGAAAATTAATATCCTGTCTGATAATTAAAACCAAGACTTCATTTTCCAAAATCCAATTCATCCAACAACTAGAACTCAGTGTGACTTCAGTGTCTACATGTATTTGAATGAAATGAAAGCACAGGTCTGAGGGTTAGATAGGTACGTACGTGGAGGGAGGTGAGTTTTTACAGGGGGTTGTTGTGTGTTACCGAAGGGAAATTGTTAGTTTTTGGAGGTGTTTGGTTTGTATAATTCTTTATCAATTAATATAAAACTGTGTTGTCATGCCATTATTACAGGGTTTAAAGGGGAACAAGAACTCAGTTGACTGATGAGAGGTCTAACCATAGAGGATGAAAACCAATTGGGGTCTAGAAGAAGTAGAAGCATGACAGACACAAGAGCTTATGATCTATAGTAAACACAAATTTTCTTGTATGAAATTTTTACTTATTCAATATTATCAAAACAACACTGTTAGTGTAATTAAAAATTAAAATAAAGTGGTTTTAATTAGATTAATGACTCATTGATTTCTTTTTCTCTTTTTCCTACCCAATAATATACAAAGACAACGTAATACATCTCAAATCACAAAGGAAAGGGGTGGCAGGGTTATTTGAGTTTAAATAAAAGTTTATGTATGTAACAGTATGCATTTATGTATGTTGGGGCATCTACAATGTTGGCATTACCAAACTGCCCACAAAACAGTCATAAACACAAATGTCACCCCACTGCGTCGGTTAATCTATAAAGAACCGACAAAACCAGGATCATCATTCACATCATCTGTCAGTTATCTCAAAATGTGGCTCAATTCAATTGACAGTTTTGTTAATAATTTGAGCACGTTTTCTTTGTTTTTATCGGAAACTTTAGGGACTTTGATCTTCATACTATTTATTTCTCCTGTTTCTCTTCTCTTGCAAAAGTTGGAGAGCTGATTTGAGGTTTCCCACATGTTCAGGTGTAAACTAGGCAATACAAGCATATAAACAAGAGTCTAATTTTCTCTGTAAATGTCCTCTTTAATATTCTGGAAAATCTTAGTGAGCTCACCATAAATTAAAGAGCTAAAAACATACAATTTCTGTTAAAAAATAATTGTACACCCTGTCTCAGTCAGGGATATTTCAGAAGGTGTACAAGGCTAAAAGGACTTACGGGGAGGGATATTATATTTTTTTAAGTTTGGTAGTACATAGCTAGAGCATTAATAGACCATTTTACAGTTCTGTGAAATGTAACCAAGCCTCTGTATGAAAGTGAGGTTAAGGGTGACCATGATATGATAGAGATCAGAAACTAGTTTACATAATAACAGAATAATTTACATTTGAAAAGAAGAAGGTTTGTATCACAACAAAGTCACCTCCAGCCTCAGTTCTGTTCAAAGGCCTGGATTCTAAGCACACAACTGTAAAATGGACTATTGGTCTATTGTAATTATTGCAATACAATCATTGCAACTGAAGATTGGATTGTGAATAATGTATGTACTTCATTATTAGCATCAATGGAAACCTTATTTTTTAAGGATTTGCCAAAACAAGCCATTATGTTTTCTTTTTTAATCACATATCCATTTCCTACACAATTGCAATATTTTTTATAGCTGAACATTATTCATTATTCTAAATAATTGGGTACATTCCACACTTGGCTGCCCAATAGCACTAGGACAATGAAGCTTTTTTAAAGTGCCGAGTAGTAGTAGGAAGCAAATATGCTAAACTGAATTACCCACCTTGCCATAGTGCCAGGGCACCAATGCGATGACAAACTAGCCTGCCAGCTTGCTCGCAGGCTATGACAAACAACTTTTATTGATGTGCAATATTACTGTATATTGTAATGTAAATTTATATTAGGGTACATTATTTTAAACATTCCTGAGATAAATTATGCTATTGAAACTGAAAAATCTGTCAACAAAAATTTGCACTGCAGAAATAAAATGGAAACGGTTAAATATAATATTACCTCCTTTAATATATAACAAAACATGGATCCAGTACAACCCTGAGTATAATAACAGTGCCATTCGAATTTGAACTTCACCAACTGGCTGGAGGTTGAAACCGCTATTACAACCGGTTTGTTGCCTTTTGAGTAATAACACAGAACACCAGCGTGCAATATAAAGTACATTGCAAACATCTTGGCAGCTGCATTTGGTCTTTTCGCAACAAATTAGTAGCTTGTCGCTTGCCATATTTCCAACTGAATTAATACAAAAATCAAAGACCGAAACGAACGTTCACATAAATATGCAAATATTACCTATCACGATCGGGTCTCGAACAGCTTCTCCAAGAGATTTCTTGTTTCTTGATCGTGCAACTTTTTCATAATTCTAGCACAGGCTGCTTCTCGATTTGTGGCAGGAAACTTCAGAATGACGAAGCCTATAGTGATGTTGTAGTCCGTTTTTTAGAAAGAAAAACTGCATTTTCATTACATAATGGATGTAGACTTCCGAAATGTGCAAAATTAACCTGCTACACTCATTTTTAAAAATTACGGAATCATCCGCCATTAAACATTCCGCCATCTTGAAAACAAAATCTGCCAGACGTCTCGCGACCTTTCGCCTTCCCTCCTTCCTTTGCGCGCCCATTTTCTTGGAAATAAGAGAGACGTCTGGGTACGAGGCTGCTTCTGGGTGGAGAGAGACACTGTGAGAGTGAAGGCGGGGGTACACGTGGATTTTCAATGGAATTTTAAGAGGTTTAAAGAAGGGATAGAAGAAATAAAATGATTTTTGTAACACCAACAGACAGTTGATACCCACGCGGGTGCTCTTGCGTGGTTATCAAACTGTCTGTTGGTGTCAATCTACTAATTTTGAACTCCAAATTCTAATTTTAAAACTACATTAAATCTTCAATATTTCTTATTTCCCTAAATTTTACAACTGCTTTGAGAAAAGCTATTTCCAGGGGGATAGCTACTTCCCTTACATTCTCTTAAATCAAATCCAATCCATGCTCTCACAACTTGCAAAGCAATCATCACAACTTTAGCCAGCGGATTTATCATCTGCACGTGCGTAGAAGTTGTGTAAAGCCAGACTGAGAAAAGCTAGAAAAACATGGCGGCAGATGAGGTGATGGAAGTGCGTACTGATGTATATAGATGTTATTAGTAAATTTGTACTTCTGGATAATGATTTTCTAGCTTTCTGATTGGTTCCCTCCTCTATGGATCTGAGCCGACCAAATATGGAAAAATGATGAATTTCTTGTACTTGTATATCCAACAAGGAGAATGGAATAATCGTTTGATTAAAAACGTCACTAGCTTTATGTTAAACTTCGGTATTACTTTTTAAAAATTTATAAATCGACTGAGTGATTTTTCAGTTCAATCTAAATGAAGCATGATTTGTATGAAAACGGCGGCAAAAAACTGCTAGCGCGGTGTCCGTTTGCAAGTTGAATGAAAAGAGTGCAGAACAGAATTTTAAACTTCGCTCTGTGTCTTCTAAAGTTTCGTATATTCTGGAAAATTGTGCAAATGGTTTAACTTAAAATGGGAAGATCAGTAATAATTGTGGATCTGAACATTATATTCATTTTAGTTTTTACAAGTTGAATGAACGGCTGAACGGGTTGTTTACGGCGAAAAAAATTGAGCACGACTACAGGCGGATTAATTGTGTTGAAACCGGGGAAACTGAGCCAGTTAAAATCACGTTTACTGAAGTAAAAAGCAAAGGAAAGAGACAATATATACATGGATGGAGAGAAAAAGAGTGATGTTCGAAGATAATTTCACTGTGAAGCAGTCCTTGATTGTACCATCACCAACGCTTGACGTACGATCGAATGCGATATTTTAGCTTAGACAGCTTAAGCTTATGCTTTCTCGTTCCCGATATATTTATTGTGCTGATTTTGAAAGCTTACTCTAGCTGGAATTGACAAGCCTCTTCGAAATACAAGGTAACAATACTGAATAGATTAAGCTTAAAATTGTAGTGTAAACAGGTTTTCATTGAGTTTAAATTTGTGCAGATTTGTATTGGTTTCAGTTCGGGACTGTTTCAGGCTTTCTTCAGTGCTCGTTCATCAGTTGCATTTGTTGTACATTTGTAGGCATGTATTTTTCTTAGAGTGGAAATATATCTTTTTGCATCTTCCGGTTATTTGAGTGTTTGAAAGTTTACTAAAACAGTTATTCTTCTCGGACTTGCAGGATATGAGCTGATTATAACCAGGGCGCTGGAATGGATGGGCGGTGAAACGACCACTGCGCTCTTGTGCGATGTTTGATGCGGAGCGAGACTGGGTCGAGCGCGCTCGAGAGCGCTCGAGTTCAAAACATGTCGGCAAATGAAGTTCAATAGCTGATGGAGCAAAGGGTTTGCCACAAGAGAACGGTACGGGATTTCCACTAAGTTTTTGTACAATGAACATGTCAACATGTTGGTAAAGCTGTAAGCAATAAAGAACGAGTTCAATATGTAAAATAAACAACGATTTTATTTAAAATAAGTTGAGCTGCTTCGAAACGCGTTGCTCTTTTAGTGTGGGCGCGAAAAGACAGACGTTAAGAGCGAATGTTACCAACGGTCAGACATTTTCAAAATATTGTGGCCACAGCCGAAAAATCAATTCTGCTCATATTCTCATGTTAGGTAGACCTTAATGTGAAACAAATCACTGCATACTTTGTTTGGCTGAATATCGATTTATTTTCGAGAAAATCGATAATAACCGAATTCGGTCAAAATTCCGCTTTTGGAGCTCAAAATTTAAGGCAAATCTCGAAGCTTCGCGTAACAAAATAAAACATTCTAGAACAATAAAAACTACCACATCTTGAAGATCGATATCGAAAGATATTTTGATAGCCATTTGAGCCATTCTGGCATTTTTATTAACAAATTATAATTAAATTTGTCCGACCTACTTTTAACTCGATTAAAAATAGGTCAAAATTAACCTATTATTTAAGTATGTGCTACACAAAATAATTCATCGAAAATCTGGCTTTTGGAAGGCGAAGGGTGCTTCTTTTCGATTCCCAAAGGATTTTTGGGGAAATGATTCAGCGCGATGTAATCAAATTTTAAAGTTGGATAAAATGCGCTGATTCAACGCATATCGAAAAGTCTTTTTAATTAGTTCAATGTGCACATACACGCAAAACTTTAATTGTTTCGCAGTTTTATACGTTCAACCTACAACTAATTTAACATAAAACCTCTAACCTTTATGTTGTTGTATCAAAGAAGAAGGCTATAGTCCTGTAGTTGTTGCTTCCTTCGCGATAATTGCAGCTCACTGAAAGATGACCAGCACGCCATGTTTGTTTAGTTAAGCCGTACTTCGGACGTGTTTGATGGGAAGATTCTCTGTTTCCATTTTCGTTCAAAAGAGCAGGCTTCAAGTACTTTCCGTAAAAAAGTATTTGATTAACCATTAGTTTTGAACTGAACAGCGAACCAAATGCGTTAATTCTTGTCTTGTAGCTTCTTGTGGAATTTAATTAAGTCAGAACGCGTTTCAACTGAAATCGACAACTACATGTAACGCAAGAAAGGAACCGGAAGTTATTTTTTACGAGGGATGGCTGGAAGAGAAGAGAGTAGGGTGTACAATATAAAAGCCTTATTTCATTTATAGTTTCTTGTTTTATTTTTAATCTTTATCGCATAAGCGCATATTTTCTGATATTGGCAATAATTCAAACTTGTTCTCCCGAAACCTGAAAACCCCAAATCAATCCCAGGCCGAAATGGCGCATATTTCAAGTTGTATATTATTATTATTATCTGCCTTGTAAGCCAGCCATAACTTTCAATAAAGTTGTAATATCATTTTTTATATTTTTCCAATAATAGTAGCCTTAGTCCGGTTGCGCATAGTCAAAGACCAAGACCCTTCATATATTGAGCTATTTCAGTACTTTTCCGCACAGATACGTTCCTAACTTCCGGAGGCAGACTCGTACCCAGTCGCTATTTATATGTTTCTGGGATGAGAGAAGATTGGATACGAGAGTGGTTGAGGCGCGCGGGGAATCATGAAAGGGGACGAGGGAAAATTAGCCCATAACCCCCCGCGCGCCTCAATCCACTCCCGTATCCAATCTTCTCTCATCCCAAAAACTTATAAATATCGATTGGGTACGAGATGGGTGCTGGAAGAGGGTGGGGTTGAAGATACCGACTGATATCGTTGGAGGATGATGACTCAGTGCTACCGATGGGATGGGCTCTTAAGTCAGCAGCACTAAGGGGCGGACCATTAGATATCCCGGGAGGGGGGGTAAAAAATTCCAGTGCATGATATTTTTTTC